>SEMN01000473.1:397597-409766 GCA_005408345.1 Macquaria australasica | reverse complement strand
TCAAGCTTAATAAGACATTTAGGGCTGACTAACAGTAACCTGTATTAGTTTAACTGCTTACCTTGCTAAAGTGATGCAGATGTTTACTCCAGTTTTGGTAAACAGTGACATCACTGTTGGGTGTTGTTACAGGTGCAACAGAGCACACTTCTGACCACCCATCAGTGATGCTGGGTGTGGGCAGAGGTAAAACAGACTATAAACTTTCAACCAGAGAGGTGTGAAACACTGCTGTTCAGCTTGGTGTTAAGTTACTCTATATGGGATTGACCCAAACCTAAACATTAATGGGTTTATTCAGATTTTATTCTGTCGGTCAGTGTTCTTGGAAACCAGACCATGGACTTTTCATGCCCTTTTCTAAGCATTGCCTTCAACTAGCACATCCTCTGTATTCACTTTTGTTCAGGACAGCCGTGCACAAAGATTGAATTGGCAACATGCCCTTGGAACATGAATCCTGTAAAAAAGAGAAATAGCTGGATTTTTTAGCACTGTCACCTAACATACCATTTTACCATTTAGGGAGTGAATGGAGCAAATATATCCTGTTAACCATGTCACACCCTCCACAGTCCCTGATAGTGCCATTTACTTTGATGGACTTTTAAAAAGCGTGTAATTGTAGTAGTACTTAAGCAAGTAGATGGTAGAACACATCTAATTTTGTTATTTTAGCCATAGTATTAGTTATATACTACAGTTGTTGAAAGCTAATCCATGTCTGTGACAGCAGGAAATGGTGTACAGTCTCTCCTTGTACCCCCCACAGACGCCATATATTACCCACAGATCACCATTCTAAAAGAGATGCCTGTAAAATTGTTGATTGGTCAACCCAAATGGCAAACAATGTGAATTATTACTCTTTGTATTATAAATTTTAAACCATAAAGACTTCATATTTGTAAAATTTTCTAGAAGCTTTTTTTAATGTGCATGACACCTTCACACCTTTGTGTAAGATGTAGCAGGAAATGAGAGGAGAGAGAGGGGGAATTACCTGCAACAAAGGTCCCTGGCCGGAATCACAGTCGGGATGTTGCAATCACAGTACATATTAACCACAAGGCCACCACAATGCCCCAACTTAACTCCAACTTCCAATCAAGGTATTAAGATATCAAGGTTAATTTATTTGTCATTTTACAACACAGGGTTGCACAATGAAATGTAAGTTGTAGTCCCTGTAGTAGATGTAGTCCCCTCATGCTACACACACATATATACAGATATTTAAATTAAATTAGAATAAAATACAAAAATAAAACTATATATACAGTTACATATATACATATATACCTATACATGTATACACCCTTGGGCAAGACACTAATGGTGAGCCCAGACACCCTCGGAAGGCAACTCATTTTGGTAGCTTTTATCCATGATCTCATTTTGATCCTTACTGCTGATGTGTCAAGACCCCAAGATACTTGACTCACTACTAACCCAAAGGGAACACTCTGCTTTTCTGCAGAGTACCATGGCCTCAGTCTTGAAGGTGCTGACCCTCAACAATCCATGTGCACATTGCAGGTCATGGTCTGATAAAGCCAGTAGAACCTCGTCATTTGTAAAAGCAGAGATGCAATCCTGAAATAGAATCGCTTGACTTCCTCTTGAAAATTCTGAAATAGCTTTCACTCTGGGTATACTGAATGTACTGTATGGCTTGTGGTAACTTCCCCAGTACTCCATTCTCCTGCATTACCCCCCATAAGAATTCTCAAGAGGACACTGTCATAAACCTGCTCCAAGTCCACAATACTGGATAGGCAGTCAAGTTTGAACAATCAGAGTCTCTTTGCAAGTCTCTTTAAAAGTACCCTGACCTAAGCTTTCCCTAATGATTGGAGCACACTCTCTGGTCCCCTTTTTGAAAAAGGGAACCATCACCACATTGGCCAGTTCACAGGAACTGTCCCCAACCTCCATGCAACATTGAAGAGGTGTTTCTACCAAGATAGCCTCACAATGTCCAGAGCCCTCAGCATCTCAAATCTGGCAAATCTCATCCACCGTTGGCGCCTTGCCACTGTGGAGCTTTTTGACTACCTCAGCATCATCAGAGTCACGTGACTGCAAACAACATATTGGAGCACACCTAGCTAATCGTGATCCTGTGAGTGAGTGAGTGAGTTTCACTTACAGCTCACAGAGAGGCTTTGTATCTAAAAATGCCAGGAAAAAAACAAAAGCACCACATTTTGTGTAGCTATACTCTATAAGAATCCATCTTTACATAGTAATCAAGTGCATGTGTACCTGTTTAGCCAATACATCTATGGTAATCCTTCATTAATCAGTTCAACAATATATATTCACTGGAATCATACATATGTATCATCAATGTAGTGATAACTCCCATTTAGCTAAAAAATACACTTTATACCTTTTTATTCATTTCCTTCCAAGTATTCACTTCATGTATTATATGACTCTGGACAGACATGGATGTACACCGAGGCATACAACCGCAGGGTGGTAATTCTAATTCTCTATAAAATCTTTTTTAAAATTCAATGAAAAGAGTCAACGTTCTTAAATGTGTCAAATGTTTAATAATGTTTTACCACAAATATCTGTAAAAGAACCTGACTATAAGAAATAGTGTTAAATTAGGCAATATCTGATCAAAACATAAATACAAATCGGATCAACTTTTCTTTGCCAACCTTTGATACTTTGTGACTTGGTACTTGGTAGATTTTGATAATCACTGCTGTAGATACATTTCAGTTGCTACTCAGGTGCTAAGTTTCAATACCCAGCATTGAGTATGAGCATAGTTTTATATGGGAATGGCACGGAAACTGGTCTTTTTTTCCCCAGCATACAGTAAAATTAGATGTTCATCATTCCGTCCCCGATGTAATAAACCTTAACCTTAATAAAAAGTGATAGGGACTGTATATCACATTTTTTTTTATAAAACCCTGCATTTGCAAATGGCTTCTGGATAATATAAAAACCAAGGTGCAGTCAAAAAGAAATTATTCAAAAAGTGAGCAACGATTGCATTTCCATCTTACTGCATTTGGATATTTACAGCCTAATTTACAAGGAAATTTGCGCCATCCAATAGATATCTTTTTGCTAACCTCCATCCTCTCCTCTCCTCTCACTTAAAAGGCTTTTTGCCGCAAATAGGTTTGCCTGTGGCACTGCACACCTGATTTTTTAATCTGGAGCCAGCCGTGGTTAAGGCTGGCATTTTTCTTGATGAGATATGAAACTGAGGCTCAGAGGGGGAATCGACAGAGTGTTCAGTGGAATAACGAATGATGATGCGTCATTCCCTGGCTCCCACTCCGTGACAGAGGAGAGGAGGAGGGCTGAGCGGGAGAGACACGAGACAGAGGGAGTGAGAAGGAGAGCAGACAGAGGCAAAGCTAGAGGGAGAAGGGTGGAGAGGACGAGGTAAAGAAGAAGCAGCCGTAAGGTAATAACACACATCCAATTGTCAGCTCTTCCTGCCCTAACCTCAACCCTGATGAAAAAAACTCCACGTTGTTTTTAATCACTAAGAGACCTGAGAAACAGGCAGATGCATACACATTTAAGTCCACACAGACGGACCTAGACTTAACGTAACCTTTTCTGTTAAAGACTTTAACTACTAATATAAACCATTTACTTTAGTTTTGTCTTTATCAGAGTTAGCAAAAGGACACTATCACCGGTGATTTAGTTGTGCGCAAGGCTTGTCCTGAGACACCCTTAACTGTGCTGCTGGTTTTGTGGGGGTATTAGGTTGTTCCTGAGTCAGCCAAATCAACATCAGTGCTGTCAACACATCTGGGAATGTACATCCGTCCTTCACAATAAGATAACATACTTCAACAACTGCTGGATTTTTTGTCTCTCATTTAAATCACTTGCAAAATATATATGGGTTTGCCTCATGTCTTTGTCCATTTTGACTCTGATGAAGACACACTGTTTGCACAATTAAAGGCTGCAAATCAGCCAGCGTCCTCCAATCCTTTTTTTCCCTTAGAAGTTTGCTGTCCTTGTACTGAGAAGCACCTCATTCAGCTACATATTGCTGGAGGATGCGCAGAGTACCCTGTTTCACTTAGACATGTCTTGTTTACTCTTCATCATGGCAAATGTCACCAACGTGAAAATGTTGCTTGTTCCTCGGAGGCCTCATTCTGTTGCTGACATCAAAGACTCTAAAAAAATACATTTTATTATTACACCATGAAAATACATACTCCTAAAAATGTCTATGTATCACAATAGGTCATATATTTTGATATTTAAATTCATCCAAATGTAAAATAGGTATGCTTTACCATCCGCTTGCCCAACAGGTGATGGTGGCATGTGCAGATACTGCAGCTAGTAGCTTCTTCAAACTTTACATTTTTGTTGTTACTACATTTTTGTTTTGATTTGTTATTTCGGAAAATGAAGCACAAGGATTGAATTAAATGCAGCTGACCTTGAGACGATCACTGCCCACAACATCTTGCACCCAGCCAGACCACCAAACTTCAAATGTCACCACAAGCGGTGCAATTGCCCCAATCAAAAAAGTCTGGACATGCCACTGCCATAAATAATTGTTTTCTGTTGTTTGTTTGTTTTTTGTGTGTAGCATGAAAGGACTGCTGCTTGCATTTCATTGTAGAACCCTCTGTAGAACCCAGTGGGAGGCGCAAGAGGGGGCCGAGCAAGTTGAGGAACTGGCAATGGAAAGTCTGGAGCTGGTGACTGGAGCAGCCCTGAGGGGCACTGCTCTTTTGCAGCTGGGTCGGGAGCTGCTAGGCAGGGTTGAGGAAGTGGCTGCCAGGCTGGTGTCTTCGGCCTGCTACTAATCTTGGGACTTAAGGAGGCAGAGGAGTATGCTGCAAGGCTCGATTATGTCAGAGATCTCCTGAGCTGTCAGTACCCAGGCCTTGGTGGTATTCCCCCGTGCCCTTTCCGGTATTGCAAGGGTAGTTAACCTCGCCAGGAGGTAAGTCAGGTCTGCTGTTAACCGGTGGTTACCAGATGTTACCAGAGGATGAGTGAGGTAGGGATTGGGAGGTGGAGCGGCAGGTGGATTTCTGGGGATTGGGGACAGGGGGTACAGGAGCATTTCCAGGAAGTGTCCTGGGGTGGCATAAGACACCCCTGAAATCTGATTAGCCACCCCAGGTACCATCCCATTATCCTAAACTGTGTTTGGCTATCTGCCTGATAAAATGTGTGACCTTAGTTTGAACCAGCTGTTTGACATGTATGGTGTTGCGTTGTGATTGGTAGGTCTATATATCTTTTAAATAAAAATTGTAAACACAGGAATGTAAGAAATTGCAAGATACTGTAATGTTAGTAAAGTAGATATGAGAAATGGTAAATTAATGCTATTTTGATGTATGTGTGTGTGCACGCACGCACATACTTCATGCCACTCCTGCATAAGTGCCCCAATTGTACAGAAAATCATTTTATTACTAGCAGAACTGTTTCCTGAGGCAGACACATACAGCCTGGCACATTTTCCGGTCTTTTCGTGGGGATTGTTTTTGGCGATTGTCAGCGAAATGTTACTGTAAGTAATTTATACATATTAAAAAATCTACATGTCAAATTTCGTATGTATACATGAACATTTACATGTCTAATAACTATTCAAAAGTGACTTTGATGAGAGAAATCCGTAAGAACGCTAGTTATGCATGGGCGATGGGCTTTCCCCTTTAAACGTGACTATTTTCACTGTGCTGCTTAAGCCATGCACTTCATGGCTTCAGTGCATTTCGCAGCTGGTTTTACACTGCTTTGTCCAGCCGATGATAATATAGGATCATATGTGACATAATTTGTAGTCGAGTTTGAGGAAGGCAGAAAAGTTAGATGTCTGAAAAAAAAGTTGTCCCGTGGGAAAGACTAACAAAGAATCACGTAGTAAACATCACAGTCAACATAAATAAAGACATAAAACTACATATTTTCACATTAGCTATTCAAAACTTTTTTCTTGTTGTTCATAAGCTAGACCACATTTACTTTGGACAGTTATTTTTTTGCAAAATGCAGGAAGTGAAACATCATATTGACAGTTATGCAAGAATAATAGAGGCTTCAAGGCTGTCATCATTATGCATTCAAAAAAGATACAGGTTATATATGTATGGGACATCTCATACAGCTATTGACTGGCAGTACCAGATGCTTCAATTAAGTGTACCACACACATCCACTTTAATCATTTTTAGCTCACAAAAGTCTGCACACTGTTTCTTCTGTTTGTGTTTCTTGACAAGACATCAGGCTGGTATCTACAGGCAGCAAGTAGAATCTGCCCACTGTTTGGTTGACTCCATTCGGCTTCACCTCTTGCTGCCAGATAATACCTCATTAACAAACACAAAGCGAATACATGGATCAGTGTACAGTCTTTTTGCAGTCTGTCCCTCTCATAGATAATAATATTCAGGACATGATACCCAGAGCAAGATAGCCACCTGCAGTGGAGAGATACCTGGAGTGACTTTTGTCAATTGCAGCAGGTGCACATCTTCGTATTCGAATCGTATTAATTTGATATACCCCCCCCCCCCCATTTTTTTTTACTAGTTTACTCATACTGCTGCTGCAGAGTGTTCTATTGAGGAAATAGAGAATACCATATGGCAACCTATATAATAAAGAAAGATAAAGACAGCAAGGTTAATTGTATAAGTGAAGGGACAGGTTTTAGATGAAAATTCAATCAATATCTCTTCAAAGTGTACACAAATAAGCATTGATTAGTATTAAGTTAATATATTATTTTTTGTGGTAAATATTCTTAGCCTATTTATCCATATTGACTCATCCTTGACAGGCAAGTATCAAGGGCTTTTAACACAACTGTTGAAATGATGCAACATAGGAATAGTTAGAAAACTGTAGTGTGTCCTATTCAGAATGATTTTATGGAAATGTCCCCTGCAGAAAAGCAAATAGATTACAAAATGTGATTTAATGTGATATTCAGAATGCCAGTGGCAGAGCAGAGAAAGCCTCATGCCCCTCACTGTGAACACTGCAGTTCAGTGGCCTCACAGGTGAGTAATGTGGTGTCGACGCTGCTGTCTGAGCTGACCAAAAGTGAAAGAAAAAGCACTGCTCTCTTTTCCATGGATAGCAGAGACATTTTTCACAACTCCAAAGTAACACTGTTGATGAGACAGGAGATTTTACCAAAGGTGTGCTCAGCAGCCTGAATAAGATTAATGAAACATGAAAGTGCGCTAGTTCATGCTCACACTGATAGGGAGGGAGAGGGGCAGAGAGAACTTGTTCTTCCCCTGTCATTAATCATACAAGGCATTACACCTGGGGAAGGCTTTATAGTCTAGATATTCAAATCAGGTACAATTAAGACATGAACATTTCTATCTGAACATTAAATTGGCCCATTACTGCTCTGAGAAAGCTTACCATATTCACCCCTTACCTTCATCAAATCACACTAGTTAGATTTTCAAATGCAGATCTCTGAATTAAGGTTTTTATGTGAAAATGTTAAATGTACTGTAGGTAAGTGGTTGAGGTCACTTTTTAAATGGTAAGTGCACATTTATTATGTCTATGTCGCACTTCCCAGATAACACACTCAATCTCTACCTTTGCTGTGTATGTTTGTTGTGTTGTTGAGTCTATTCAAACACAATGGTCCTGCTGTCATAGTGTCCTCTGAATTCTCTCCTCCGTGGCTGTGGATAAAGTTTTAACAACGTGCCAAGACGCTATGTGGCTTTTGCTTTTTCTACCATGGAAATATCTGATTTCTCTTACCTTGTTTTAGAGTCAGTCCTTCATTCTGTTGTCTCATTCCAGCTAGACTAATGTTGCGAGTCATCAGTGAAAAATGCCACTTATATAAAACCACAGAGCTCAGTTCTCCCCTGTCTTGGCGTCACTTGATTAGCTTTTTTGCTCTTTATTCACTGTTCCTTTTAACTACCCTTCTTCTGTTTATACCAGATAAATCACATTCTGTGCATGAGATTATATTTCCAGTGAAACACCTACCAGATAAACAGGGATTCTTTTCAGATGTGCTATAGGTCTTGTTTCAGGCCTACCTTCTGGTTTCTCTCATTCCCTTCCTCACTCTTTAGCACTTGAGACATGAGATAGACATTCAAGGATGAGCTGTAATGACAGAGGAATCAAGACAGGACGTACTGTATTTGCTAAATGTTACATTCTCGTTCAGTCAATCATTTTGAAGTGATATCCCATGTTCCATAGCTGTATTACCTGTTGCTGGGTGACGAGTAACACAGATAATGCTCAGATAATATAATTTACTGTTGGATACTGTGTTTCTCAATAAAGCTGTCACAGCTCTCATATTTTAATTCATGGCATGGCATGTAAAAATATCATTATTATTTATTGATTTATTCAATCACTTCAATTCTAACACCAAATGTCCTGCAAAATATATGCTGTAATCTGTAATAGAAAATAATTTTATATTACCTGCCCCCTTCTCAAAATAAATAAACACATACAAACACAATCAAAGACAGAAAAAAAGAAATATAACTGTATAATCATTTGTAATTGTCTGAGAAAACAAGAACATGTTTCGCCCCTGGTGCCCTGTTGGTGTGGTGTATAATGGGGAAAGGTAAGTTGTGTGATTAGTGGGTGTGACAAACTATGTTGTCATACTATGTTGTAATATTGTACAAGCGCCACAAGATGGAAGCAGCTACATTTCAAGTGCCATATGAGAACCTAACAAGGCAATGCGTTTTCCACGTCTCCTGCAAATATTTAATAATAGCCTTGTTAAGAAATGAATGGTAAGCGTTTCTGTCCACTAAAACGCTAGAGGGTTTGTAATTTGAAACTGATACAGGAAGTGTTGAGTAACAACGTAATGCAGTAACTTAAACAGGGGAAACGGGAGCTGATCAAAAAGGCTTCGTACTAAAATATGACCAACTATACTTATCAAACAGAGGGAATTAGAAATAATACAAGCCTACTTCAAATAAAGACCCGTTACCTTCTGCAGTTCAGGTAAATTAAGGTCCCAGTCACTATTTGAGGAAATACGGTATGTGGAGAAAATATTTTAAAGCGGTTATTTTTCACTTAGACGTTTCTTCAGCAGAATAATGATACAATCAAGCTTACCTCTGCAGTCCTGAGGAACTTTGAAGGATCTTCACGGAGGAAATATGGCAGGCCCCTTAGAATGACAGTCCTTTTCATTTGGTTGGAATTCTGTTAAAGACAATACACTATTAAAGCCACACAACCATAGCATGTGTGAGTTAGTGAGATTGCTGCTATAACTAACAGTACAAACTGACTAATTTTGATTGTATTGTTTTATTATTGTTCCATTAGTACTACTGTAACTGCTACAACTACTAATGCTGATACCAATGCTACTACGTGTTAGCATCGGTACAATCACTATTGACTGCCCTAAAATGTCCTTCATACATGCTGAGAAGTAAAGCAAATACATCTCACATGCTGGGATTTCTAGTGTAATATGTGGCATTGTCCAAACTAGACATCACCGTTATTAAACCGAGTATCGGCCGAAATGTATCATTGACTGATACTTTGGTGCACCCCTAAGCTAAAATACTTACATCATCATCAAGCATGCAAAGGACATTTTTCAGCTCTGGACAGCTGCCAATCCTGGCCCTGTAGAGTTCCATTACTCGAGGCAAATGCTGCTCCAGCCCAGAAAAAAGTGACCCCCTCAGGTCAGCTGAAGTGATTCGAGTGAATTCAGCTTCAATCTATAAGAAATAAAAGACAACAGAAGACACAAACTAATGGAATTATTCACATATTTCTCCAACCATGCATTATTTTAATATACTGAAGAGCTCTGGTTACTGTAAAGGGTGCTGTTATCCCTTTTAATTTGACCAATAACCCCGACACTCCATATAAGTCTTGCAAACTACCCCCAACCCAAATTAAGGATCAAAGCTGCAATTTTCACTTAATGTGTCTAGCCTGCATCCCTGACTTGAGACCCATACCTGTATCTCTGTGAACAAAGCTGGCCACTTGGTCTTCACCTCTGCCACAGGTGGCTCTTGTTCCACAATTTGCTTTCGTCGCAGGGAGAAGGTGCCGACCATCATTCCATTGACTTTCTTCATATCAGCTTTCTTCTTCTTCATCTCTTCAATAATGGCTAATCTCTCTTCTTCCATAACATTTTGAGTTCTTCCTTCAGGGAAGTCAGGAAGAAAATTGACTTCGGCTTTTTTAGCTTTTGTTTTGGTCCTGAGGAGCGGCGATTAACTTGGAGTTCAGAGCATCCAGCCACACGGAGCTTGTTCCTGTAGTTTCCCATTTTGAATTTTAAACTGAATTTCCAGCAGTACCAACCTTTGGCAGACCCAGGCTCCTTCAGGCAAGGATGTTTCTTGATGAGACTTTGTGCAACAATGTCATATTCTTCTCGTGATGGGTAGGCAGTGTATGCATACATTGCTTCTGCCAGTTTGTCAAGTATCTCAGATTTAGTGTCTTTCCTTATATTAAGCAAGGTTCCGTTCTTCTCGAAGGCTTCATTGCCCCTTTTAAGCTGCAACTCTACATCATACGAAAATCTAGGAATCTCAAATGGGTCAGGCCAAGGCCGATGCCGAGTGGAAATGTCCTCACGAGAAGACGACGGGGACGACGACAAACTTGCCGTATCCAACGTTGAATCACTGTGATATGACTCAGGGGCCTGCTTGACAGTAACCTTCAGTGTTGCCTTCCCCTCAGGAAGATCAGACAAGCTCATCAAGTTGCAGAGCTCATTGTCAAACTCTTGATCTTCATATTGGACCACCAAGTCACCTTCCAACCCAAGCTTGCATTTCAAGATTGAATAAAACTCATCAAGAGTCTCTGGCAAACTATCAATCTGGATCTTCCTAATGTCATCTTTGTTGAGAATGATTTGCAGCAGCATCTTGGGCACAATAACAAAAGTATTTCATTCAACAGTAACCACAATTTGAGATTTAAGATACAACACTTGAAATTGGTTATTAAAACTTGTTGTGGTGCAATACCAGAATTTTGGTAGAGAACAAAAGGTGCATCTCACATCATACAAGCCGACAAGGGGAAGTAGTCGTTGAACTCCTCTAGCTGGACAACAAACCAGGATTTGCAGCTCGTGCTCCGCTGTGAATCTGAGAATGACAAAAAAATGTATCCTGATGCTTGATTTTCAATGCTTTCAATTTTTTATTTTACATCTCCTAGTGGGTAAACTAGAAGGTTTAGTTAGGTATGCCATGTAAAGTGTTCAAATACCAGCAGTGTCGTGACAGTATTCAGTGGTGTGTACAGATGTTACAGTGAAAGCCGTGTTACTGGTTATTAAAAACAAACCTTAAACACTAACATTAGTTAGTGATTGCAAACTAGCAAAATAGCCCACTGCCTTGTTAATTTATCTGGTCTATCGTTTGCTATTGTATCCAACATGCTGAATGGAGGATAAGTTAATGTAAAAACTAGCAGCAAAAAAAATCCTTAAAACTTAGTTTTGTCCTGTTTTCTTCAGCTTTTGATAAGAGCTAGCTCATGCTTGCATTACATGTTGTATACATGACATGTATTTGTGGTCTGCTGCAGGAGAGACAGAGAGACTGGAGTTTGGTGAATTCTGTTGAGTAACTTATGATCTATTACGGCTTAAGCTAACGTTAGCCAACATGCTAGCTTATCTAGCTATCAAGTCATCAAATTGGTAGCATTACTGTCTATCATAGGATAGTTAACGGTGTTAGCTAGCATATTAATAATTCTTGTTTCCTCCAATTTGATCTCTTACCCTCTTTTTTGGTTTTCAGTTGACTTCTCTGGCTCTCGACTGCTTGCTAGCGCCACCCCTCCCCCCGCTGCCGCCGCTCAAAAAATAACATCAACGGCGAATTTCGCCTTGAGGAGACAGTTGAGACTGCACTAAAATCACTGGGGACATCTGTGATAACTTACTTGACTTTATTTGACGTATCCTGCAGGCGCCAGCTTCTCCTGCCGGTGAAAGGCTGTGTGTTGTTCTGTCACAACCAGGTGCGTTGGCGGGGACAGACTCAGCTCGCGCTCTGCGCTGCAGACAGTCACGCGCCACACCGCGGTTAGATTCTGCAGTGTGTGGGGCTAACTTAACGTGTGTAAA
>SEMN01000473.1:204979-396021 GCA_005408345.1 Macquaria australasica | reverse complement strand
CAGTGTAAAATATTCAAGATGGTAAATTTTTGGAATAAACTGACAAAATATTATGGGTTGGTGAATAGTTTTAAGTGCAGTGATGGCCAAGTTGATTTAAAACCACTTGGCTCACACTCTGCAGCCCTCTGCATTCATCTTATCTAGTGTAGCGTATGACTTGCTCAACTTGCATCCGGATACCCAGCTTTGTCCCTCCTGCATGTTTGTATTTTCCTAGCTGGATACTTTATCACCACATACTTCAAATGTGTGGGTTAAGCCTGCTGCAGGGTCCACCTCAGATCACAAGCAAAGCAAAAGGAGGCAGGGTGGCTATGAGATTAGCAGACACTCATTTTGGCTCAATGGTGATTTTTTGATAAAGTCCTTGGGCTGTCCATGGGCTTTTCTTTGAGCCAATTGCAATCCCTGTACACTACATTATCCTGAAATGAAAATGTACTCAATAATAGCTGCCTCTGTTGTGAATACATTGTGTCAGTCAGTAAACATGTCAGGCTGTGTTTCTTTCTCACCAGTTTCACAACAAGCTTTTTAAACTGAAAGTCATTCCAGTCAACTCTAAACAACATACAGAATTAACTTTCTAATTTCTTTGATTGATTAATTTCTATTGTAACAAAGTAATGAAATAGAATCTTAATTCTTTCCATAACCCTGCACTCAAATTATTTGAAGTAATACAGGGGGAAACACTTGTCCTGATTCCACACATCAAGAATGGATCCCTGTTCAAATACATTAGACCAGGGGTGTCAAACCTACGGCCTGCGGGCCAGAACTGGCCCGCCAAAGGGTCCAATTGGGCCCACTGGATGACTTTGCAAAGTGTGAAAACTGGCAAGTAAAGGATCGGAATACTTCCTCCATCACTGTAGTGTAACAACATAATATACGTATGTCCAAGCGAAATAAGGGAAGTTTGCTGTCCTTAAACTGAGAAGCACCAGATTCAGCTGCATACTGCTGGAAGATGCGTGGAGAAACCTTTATCAACATAATATGTGTTGTCCAGTGGCAGTTCTCTCATGTTACTGCCATCCAATACATTTCACGAACAGGTTGAGGTATTTCCGTAATGTACACAAATAAGAGATACTTACATGCTTCAATGAAACACGTTTCACAGAATACCTCACATTCTTTTATGATTGACTTGCTCACTATGTGTAAAAGGATCATGTGCTTTACTCAGAGATGTTGCTGTTTTTGTTCCCAGCAGAGTCATGAAAGGAAGACATACAAGACAACAGTAGCAATAAAATATGGCTGTTATTACAGCTGAGATGCATGGCTGATGAATGCTGTCAAACTTTAACAAGCTGATGCACCCATGTATGTGTCTAACACACATATGAACACACTCCAGTTATTTATGAGATTAAGGGGAATTGTAAGTGTATGTGCATCATACATGCGTTTGTGTCCTGCGTGCATTGGTGAGTGAATAAGCGACAGTGACAGATTGTCCACCACATCTTCTAAATGATCCTGGAGCCTGGGGCAGCTTGAGCGAGGGATGTGTTACATTACAGAAATAAAGCCAGTGTTGATGATAGACAGACCCTTACAATGGAGGACAAGAACAGTGCATGTACATATCTGCATGTGTGTACATTAGCATTGTATCTCAAAGGTCACAAATACAGCCTAAATGGTTCAAGGTTGATTCTGTGGCCTTTGCCTCCCCAAGGCCAAGTTCTAATGACTGGCTGAGTAAACAACACAATGGATGTCAAATAGATGTTAAGAAGAAAACGCTATAAATGTCAGTTATGAAATTCTGACCATATTATTGCCACACTGATAACAAGCTTGACAAATCAAGTAGTCACTGACCTCTATAAGGATTAAGTTACCTGAAATGTTTACTGCTTCTAGCCTTCCCCTGACACACAAACCACATGACTAGGCCTGTCACGATAATTACGTCATTGACTTATCGTACGATATATGGATATGACCTTGATTTCCCGTTGTGTTTACATGCGTGTTTGTTTACATAAGAATATGCCCAACATTTCAGCCAACATGATGCCAGAATAAACAGCAGGGTTTCCCCTTCCATTTGGGCACAGAGCCTAATGCCCGGAACCCACCGCCTACCTGAGCAGTGCGTGGTGGCTACCTCGCCAAACTGCTATGGCTGACAGCATGTGGTGTCCACACAGACAGCGCTGCTACTGCCAGCCCTTCTACATTGAGTTTGCCTTTGATAATGGCTATCAATAATAAAATGTTTCATTTGATTATAAATTTCATTTATATTTAGTTTAGACAGAAAAAGGTTAAGAGGCTTGTGCTCAATTGTAACTTCAGTTTTTTTCATGTCTGTGACATTCTATAAATATAGATATTGAAACTGAAACTGAAAAGTGTAATGTTGCTGGTTTGATGTCAATATGACTATAAACAGATCATTTTCATTGTCTATTTTTGCTGAGAACCGCGCGTGCCACGCAGAAAAAATAGGCGTGATGCCAAATCTCTAGATGAGCGGGCTGGAGACACGTCTCATGCGGGCTGTGTGGCTGCTCTAACCTGTTAACATGAGCGCAGAAAGGAAAAGCAAGAGGTTCCGCGCTGCTCAAGTCTGCGGTGTGGCCCGGCCGCAAGCATTTTTTCACAGCGCCTCAGCCAAATGAACAGAAAAAAAAAACTATGCTGAGACACGTTTAGCTGTCATTTCTGGTCGCGCTGCTTCTGTCCTCTCAGAAAGCCACACTCCACAGCTCCGGTATGGGAACATTTTGGATTTAAGCCGAATGAGAGAGGAGAGCCCATTAACGTGAAGTTAACTGCTCTTTGAAAGGGTCTACTTGCATTATTATGCTATTATATTAGCCTATCATATCAGTGGCATAAAATGGTCTTAAAATGACAATAATATCATTTATCGCAATTATTTCTGGGACAATATATCGTCCAACAAAAGTAGTTATCTCTCAACAGGCCTACTAACAAGCTAGTTTACAGGCGTTGTATGTAAGACGTCTACATATTAAATGGTTTCCATAAGTCTATGGTTATAAATATAATTTTTGACAGCTCCCGCCAACACTAAATTTATTTATTTACTTTTTATTTTATTTAGATCCCTCTTGCAGATACATGTGACATACACTCTGTTAGGAGCAGTGGGCATCCACTGTGCAGCACCCGGGTACCAACTCCAATTCTAAGCCAGTGCCTTGGTCAAGGGCACTGACAGGAGAATTTCACCTAACATACATGTTTTGATGGCAGTGCGAACATGCAAACTCCACACAGCAAAGTAATAACTAAGATTACCAAACACGGGAAGAAAGACATTTCAAGAAGTGAAAAACTTGTTTGGACTTGAAGCATCAACATCAATGCAATTTCTTTCAGTATGTTTCAAGTTTAAGAGTCCATTGCGTTTTATACAATCAACAAATTGTTGTGAAAATGTACAATTTTGCCAGTGGCTCCCATTCCCTCACTTAACATAGCAGATCACTGATACTTACAGTACAATAAATGCGTCATCCAAGTGACAGCAGTGCTATCCTACAGTATTGAAAAATGTAATTGAAATTATGTGAGATTTTGCAGGAACTGCTTACAGAGGTTCAACTGTAACTTTAAAGCTGGGATTGTCTACTCTCATTAGAATATTGACTCATCTCTATACAGCAAACATCAGTGGAGTAAATGTATAGAGCACAGCACCATGCAACCCCTCAGGGTAAAATCCTAAGTCTGATCCTTGCTTATAAAGAAATGATCTTTCTGATTATGAGCACCTGTGAACTCCGCTGAAATGTAGCAGGACACTACTCAATCAGGTTTCTCTCATGGGCAGCCTCGCATTGTATAGGTGTTCTTATTAAACTGCTGTCCACAGCCAGCAGTGCTGTCTGTAGCCAAACAAGGCCTGGGTCTTCTCCAAATCACAGCACACAGACATCGGCTGCTGTCATCTCGCCACAACACGCTCCTCTAAAGGGGTTGACTGTATGTGTGTGTGTTAGTGGGCCAATGTGTTTCAGACAATAGCAAAGGTGTGTGCATGTATCAGCGCACACCAAACACACACAGTTTACAGCTCTGGCCTCACCCCACATTCCCTTTGTCTTGTCTCATTCAGCAGCGCTGACTCGGGTACACGGTGAATCCAGATTCAGCTGGCTCTGATGAGTCTTGCATGTGTTTGGGTGTAGGCCTGAGGACAGGTTGTAAATCTTCCATAGCACCTTTTCAAGAGGGGGCCAGCGGGTGCTGCATCTCCTCACAGTTCCACCAAGAGGAAAGTAAAGTCAGGAGACCAGCCAGCACCGCTGGGAACCAAGTTTGAAAGCTTCATACATCTGAAACTTTGTTTAGTCACACTGACATACTGTACGCCTTTCAACAGTGACAACTGTGGATGAGTCTGAAACAACTGGTATATCCCTTCCTCCTTTATTTGAAACAAGGCTCTTTATTGCTTCCCAGTAAAAGAGAGGTATATTAAAGAGTGCTATATATAGCTCAACTGAAATTAAATCGTATGCTCTTTTTGCTGCTAGAGCTTACAGATCTGCTCTGTGAGTTGCATGTCAGGTGCTCTCCCTTGAGAAAAAAATCTGTATCTAAAAGGAAGAAATGTAAATTGGTATCATGACAATGCCTCCTGCCATATGCCATGCAGAATGCAGTTATTATTTTGTCTGTGTAGACAGAGAAATTCTTTACATAAAGCAAATCAAAAAATCTAATTATTGATCATTGAGTCCATAATACGTTCCTTCAAATTGCTTTCCTTGGCTTTGGTTTAGCCCTTCATGTTTATAGAGTTTGAATTTTACTAAGATCGGCCACCATAGACATTTTTGTCGTCTTTATTCATTGTGCAAAGTCTGAGGAAGCACTTGGCGATGTATTTTCCTGTACATCTAGGTCACTTGGTTGTGTAGTTCGATTTTAAAAGTGGAGAATAGTTTATTTCGGAGGAGAGAGGTGTTTTTATCAGCAGTTCAGCAGCAGAGGGCCACCATCTTAGATCCTACACCCTGTCTTCATGAGAGTTGTCATAGGTTTCCATTAAATTTTGGTTTAGAATTTGCAGTTTACAGTATTACAAAACAGGGAAAAACCAGCAAATCCTCACATTGGAGAAACTAGAAACAGAGCATGTATGGAGGTTTTACTTGATAAATGATGTAAACAATTAATCAAATATCCAAACTGTTGTCAATTTTCTGTCAGTCAGCTAATTGATTATTTGAGTAAACATTTTAGCATTATTCTGTCATATTAACATGTAGGTTGCAGGGTTTACCATATGTTAAAAACGTTGAACGTGTTTTCTTGTTTTCTCAGTTCATATTTTGTTGTATTATTGTCAAGGAAATGGTAAGAAATGTACAGCTTTACATGGGGAAAAGCAGTCAGACCTTCAGTCAACAGTAATAGTGATTTTTTTCTCGAGTAAATCAGTGACTTTCTCTTGTGTACTATGAATTTGGGTTATGAGGATTTAGGTTGGCATGAAAAGGTGGTTAAACTGTTTTCTTCTAAAATGTTGGTAAAGTGAGTTTCAGTGGATTTACCTTGTTACATTTTTATGAGGCTTTGTTGCTCTGTGGCTGTGTGTTTAACAAGCAGAACACCTCCTCTCTGTGTGACAGCCACTGTTGGGAAATGGTTTTGGGCCACAGTCAGCAGTACTCTATTGATGCTGCTGTGGTTTCCTACTGCGGTCACTTGAGGTAGAAATGTGCACACTTAACTGCATTCTCTGACAATAACAGATACATTTGTTTACCAAATGGACTAGGTATTTTTTTAGAAGTTGACCCCATTTAAACTTATTGTTTCAAGTCTCTCATATCTACATAAAATCCACATGTGATATAATACATATTTAGCCCATAAAAGCATCTGTGTAAGCCAGAGACAGATCTGATTAGAATTCATCTGGCTTTTTCCACAATAGATGCAAGTCAGGGTAAGTCCTACTAGGGGTGGGCGGTATACTTTTTCGTCACCGTCACTGGTGTCACGTTCACGTTCTGCCAAGCAAAAGACATTGAGTTGTTGGAGAGAGATGGGTGTGGTAGTGGGATGGAGCCAGGAGAAGTCTGTGATGGCAGGTTTTTTTTTTAAAATGTGGTCAAACCAAACATCATCCATACGGACTGCTCACTCACCCACAGATTATTCAGTGGGTGCACTCATCTGGGATCAGACAAATGCTTCTTTTGTATGACCACAAGTGTTTAAGTTACTTTTTCCCTGTTGTTTTAATGTGTGAGAGAAAATAAATTCAGTTCAATTTCAGTGTCACTTCAGCTGCCATTATCACAGGAGGGAGAGCCTGTAAACGCCCTTTACCACTGCAGAAATGTGACATAATGTGTATCCACTGTCGCAGGTACTTCTTTTGTTTCCACTGTTCTCCGCCAGCTTTGGGGAAGAGTTCCTGGAACTAAATTCGGTCACTGCTCAAGAGGTGATACTAAATGTAGTGCTGTTGATCATGATTGGTTAAGCAGATGTGACATCACATCAAAACAAGGATGACTACAACAAACACAATATCTGGCATCTGGCAGTAAAGGGGGTACAAAACAGCCAAACAATACTGGGGAAAAAGATCAAACAAGATTATAGAAAGATAATGCAGACAGTGGAGCAAAATGAAAACTGCAGTATTTTGATGCAAGTAGACATGGAGCGACACATGAAGTCCCACTCGGAGGACCGCCCGTATAGCTGTTCTTTCTGTGAGAAGAAATTTAAGACCCCTTATGTTTTAAAGAGACACCAGAAGGAGATCGGAGGTTTTGTTTGTTTTGGGCCACCATCCGGCTTTCACCAGCTCCAGCACTGCCATGAATTTTCACATGACAAGGTTACGGGTTATCAAATTCCTGCAGTGGAAAAGGACTTTAAGTGTTTTCTTTAACAGAGTGCTTACTGATGTTGTTACTGTTAGGAGGCATAATTGTGTTCAGACAATGCTGTTTGAAAAAAACGCAGGTCCTTCATGCTTTTCAAAAAGGCTGTAGTGGTGGTTCTGACGCAGTGGACTCCAGCAAAAATCAAAGGGTCTTCTGAGAAAAAATCATCAGCAACATCATCTGGAAAGGTGCTATGTTGGCAAATAGAATAAGTTTAAGCATACATTACTGCTGGATTACTTACAACATAAATGGGGTAGTCTCCTGTATACTAGAGTTGGTAATTGTAATTTTCTCAATCTCTCTTCATATGACATCTCTTTCAGACCTGGAATTAGTTTTGTAGCTCTTTTCTGAATCTTCTCAATTTTTTCTATATATTTTAATTTATAAGGACACCAGACCGAACTAGCAAATTCAAGATGAGATCTCACCAAGGATTTATATAATGGTAAAACTATTTCCTTGCATAAATTTTGAAAAGTTCTTTTAATTATCGCCAGCATAGAGTTCACCTTTTTAATAATTTCTGAAATGTGCGCGTGGAATTCAAGTGAACTATCAACCACTACACCTAGATCCTTTTCCTCTTCCACTTGTTGAACCACCAATTCTCCAATTGTATAATTAACTATATTGTCATTTGTTCTCCCCATGTGTAGATGTTTACATTTTTCTGGATTTCAATTCAATTCAGTTTTATTTATATAGCGCCATATCATAACAAAGTTATCTCAGGGCACTTTTTCGAATAGAGCAAGTCTAGACCGACTCTTTATATTTACAGAGACCCAACAGTTCCCACCATGAGCAAGCACTATGCGACAGTGGCAAGGAAAAACTCCCTTTTAACAGGTAGAAACCTCGAGCAGAACCAGGCTCAAGGTGGGCTGTCATCTGCCTCGACCGGTTGGGTTGAAGGGGGAAGGGGGGAGCGGGAGAGAGAGAGCAGGAGGAAAGAGAACATACAGCAGCTCAATACAGCATAGATATGGTAATGGCATTGATGTTAACACCAACAGAAACAACACCAAGAGCAACACCATAATAGCAATACTAATAACAGCAACAACAGCAATAGCATCAGCGGGTGCAGAGCAGGAGCACGGGGGCAGCAGGCGGCAGCAACCACAGACCCAGACTTCCACAGCTCCAGAGGCAGAAACACCTGCAGAAAGCAACAGAAGGGGAGGGAGAGAGAGAGAGGAGAGAGCACACAACTACGGGAAGAAGTTGAATTAATAACAAGCATTGATGGGATATGAGGGCGTACAGATGGAGAGGAAGAGGAGGAGAAAGGAGCTCAGTGCATCATAGGAAGTCCCTCGGCAGTCTAGGCCTATAGCAGCATAACTAAGGGGGGGCTCAGGGGTCACCTGAGTCAGCCCTACTATAAGCTTTATCAAAGAGGAAAGTCTTAAGCCTACTCTTAAATGTGAGTAACCACCAATCACACCAATTACTCATGCTATGGAGATGACGTATGTGTCTTGAAGAGATGGATAGATTTATACCTTTCCAACATCTGGCTAGACTGTCTTAGCTATTGGGTTGCAGTCTTACTAATACTAATTTGGTTGATTCCTTGGTTCTTGGATACATTTACACTGGTACTGTAGTTTGTTTGTTTTTTACTGTGTTTCTATGTGTATTTCAGTTCATGTGCATACTTGGTACAGCCACATAATGTTGCCCATTCAGCTATAAAGAATTATTTCTGATATTTGTAACTTCCATCTCTAATCCACCCAAGTCAACAATCCACTGTGAGCTGAAATGCATCTGTGTCTCTTTTTATGTATTTCAATACAACACATTGGCAGCAGATTAAAGGTAATTTCGCTAGCTCATTGGGTAATTACCAGTTTTAATTGCTCCCAATCAAGGGAATTAGCAAGGGCCCTCTGTTGCGCACTCTAAGTACTTCCGACGTCATTGTTCGACATCCTCCTTTCAGGCTTAGTGACATCATAGAAGTCAATTAGGGTTTAAAGAGACTTGAGGAGGCCTCTTTGTTCTACCTGGGTATTAGAGTTGAGGCAAACAAAGGTCCTTAAGGCTTTCTCTGAGACTTAGCTTTTGGTGGCTTCTATAGAGCTTTAGACTCATTGTACGGCTGTTTCCTTTGTACACACTGAAATGCTGTTTCCAACCAAAAAGATAAAGCCGTGTTTAAACCCAATAATAAATTCACAATCCACAGTGGTTAATAAAAAAAGAAGCAAGGCATTTCAAATTCAGGTCAAATGGCAATTTTTGGCATATATTAATGCTAATTTGAAATAAAGGATATATTTTTAATTAAATAGATTTAGTATTGGCATCTCAAGCTGAATAAAATGTAGGATATATGCACAACCTTTGATTTCTTGATTTCTTGTGCTTTTTGCACATGGCATTACAGCAACAGGAAGTGTGGAAATAGTTTGTCATGGATTTTGTTGTTTTTGTTTTTGTTAGCCTCTAAGGATTATTTGCCTCACCTGCATGGTGAGGGTTTCTTTTTTCAATAACGGTTTTGTGCACTCCATTCTACACACAAAAATGGATGTTGTAGTGTGAAAAATAAAAAAAGACCACTTGGGAGGGAAGTTCACACCTCCACAACGCTGACCAATCACTGTGTAAAGTGAATATTTTGAGATTGTTTCAGAATGTTACAAAAATTGTCTGCCCAATTGTGCCATTGGAAAAGGGGTTTCAGACGCTGTGGCACTTTGTTTGAAGCATATTGAGGCCCTTACATTTTATGGCCAAAAGTATTGGGCCTGTCCACTTTCTTTAGTGTATTTTTGGTCATGGGATGTTTTTCCTGGTTTGGTCTAGGTACCTTAGTTTCAGTGAAGGAAAGTCTTAATGCTACAGGATGCAGTGATATCATATGCATCCAACATTGTGGCAACAGTTTGGGGAATGTCCATGGTTCAATATGAATATTCAATTCAGTTGTATAGTTTTTTACAGTTTTTTAAAGTTATTTCAGGGCTCTTTTCATATAGAGCAGGTCTAGACCGTACTCTAGAATATTATTTACAGAGACCCAACAATTCTCACCATGGCAGAAACCTCGAGCAGAACCAGACTCTGGGTGGGCAGTCATCTGCCTTGACCGGTTGGGTTGAGAGAGAAAGAGAGAGGGGGAACAGGAGGAAAGAGAACATACAGTAGTACAATGCAAGTTGCACATAGAGATGTAAAGTAACAGTAATGTTAATGGTAATGATATTAATATAAATAATAAAAAACATTTAATAATAATGATAGCATTAATAATAATAGTAATATTAATAATACTAATAAGACTAATAATAATACATGGGGGCAGCAGGTGACCTGCAACCATAGATCCAGACTCTACAGCTCTGGCGGCAGAAATACCTGCAGAAAGAAACAGAAGTAGAGAGAGAGAGAGGAGAGAAAGCACACAACTACAGGAGAGAGAAGATGTCGAGTAACATGCATTAATGGGTTAAGAATGCGCACAGATGGAGAGGGAGAGGAGGAGAGAGGAGCCTAGTGCATCATGGGAAGTCTCCCGGCAGTCTGGATCTATAGCAGCATAACTAAAGGATGGTTCGGGGCAGCCCTACTGTAAGCTTTATCAAAGAGGAAAGTCTTGAGTTTACTCTTAAATGTGAGGAGGGTGTCTGCCTCCAGCTTGATAGCTGAAGGCTCTGTCTCCCATTCTACTGTTGAATACTCTAGAAACCACAAGTAACCCTGCATTCTGGGAGCGCAGTGCTCTAGTGGGGTAATAAGGTAATATGAGGTCTTTAAGATATGATGGTGCCTGACCATTAAGGGCTTTGTGGTGAGGAGAAGGATTTTAAATTCTATTCTGGATTTTACAGGGAGCCAGTGTAGAGAAGCTAATATGGGAGAAATATGATCTCTTTTCCTGGTTCTTGTCAGTACGCGTGCCGTAGCATTCTGGATCAACTAGAGAGTCTTAAGGGACTTATTGGTGCAGCCTGATAATAGGAAGTTGCAATGATCCAGCCTAGATGTAACAAATGCATGGACTAGTTTTTCTGCATCTTTTTGAGACAAGATGTACCTGATTTTTGCAATGTTACGTAGGTGAAAAAAGGCAGTCCTTGAAGTTTATTTTATGTGGGAGTTAAAGGACATATCCTGATCAAAGATAACTCTTAGATTCTTTACAGTGGTGCTGGAGGCCAGGGGAATGCCATCTACAGAAATTATATCTTTAGATAATGTGTTTCAGGGGCCTAGTACAATAACTTTAGTATGTCTGAGTTTAGCATCACAAAATTGCAGGTCATCCAGGTTTTTATGTCTAAGGCATTCTTGAAGTTGCTTCAACTGATTGATTGGTTTCATCTGGCTTGATCGATATAAATGGGTATCATCTGCGTAATGATGAAAGTTTATGGAGTGTTTCCTAATAATATTGCCTAAAAGAAGTATATATAAGGTGAATAGAATTGGTCCAAGCACAGAACCTTGTGAAACTCCTTGACTAACTTTGGCGTGCGTAGAGGATTCATTGTTAACATGTACAAACTAAGATTGATCCGATAGATAGGACTTAAACCAGCTTAGTGTGGTGCCTTTAATGCCAATTAAATGTTCCAGTCTCTGTAATAGGATGTGATGATCAATGGTGTCAAATGCAACACTAAGATCTATCACTAAGACAAGTATGGAGGCAAGTCCTTTGTCTGATGCAATTAGAAGGTCATTTGTAACTTTCACAAGTGCTGTCTCTGTGCTATGATGCACTCTGAATCCTGACTGAAAATCCTCAATCTCATAACTTATTGTTTTGTAGAAAGTCACATAACTGATTAGTGACTGCTTTCTCAAGGATCTTAGAGAGAAAGGGAGTTGGCTAAAACCCCTGAAACAAGAGTGGGCTTTTTTAGAAGAGGTTTAATTACAGCTACTTTAAAGGACTGTGGTACATAGCCTTTTTAATAAAGACAGATTGATCATATCTAGTAAAGCTAACTAAAGGTGAAATTTCTTTAAGCAGCCTAGTTGGGATGGGGTCTAAGAGACACATTGATGGCTTAGATGAAGAAATCATTTAAGTTAGTTGGTGAAGGTCGATGGGAGAAAAGCAGTCTAAATATATATCAGGTTTTACAGTTGTTTCTAAGGTTCCTGCTTCAATTGTGATGACAATGCCCCCGTGCACAGAGCCACATTCATAAGAAATGGTTTTCCAAGTTTGGTGTGGAAGAAATAGAGGCCTGACCTCAACCCCATCAAAAGACCCCTATACACTATACGATTCTGGGGTGAACTAGACCAGAGTTGACAGTCGTGAGAGAAATGTGGTGAAATCTTTGATCCTCAGCCTAAAATGGTGGTCCTAGATCTCACTGTGAAACACGTCCACCAGTGGCCATTTTTGAACTTTGGTGACCAAAGAAAACCTGCATCAGATTAGTCAGAATTCTGACGGTGATCCTTAAATTCTCACAATGTGTGACTGCTGCTATGACCTGGGTCTATAAACCAAGCAATCGGAATACAGCAAGAAAAGACGCAGAATACTGACATGTTTTTCATGAGAGCGGCGCAGAGTCTTGGTGATGTGTCTCTCTCTATATATATATATATAAAATGTTGTTGTTCATTCAGTTTACATTGTACCGCTACAATTCACCTGTGTAATTTGTGCAATCTGACATGCCTCCAAATTAATATTTTACAGTCAGACACAGACTGTAACAAAGATTTTATTAGAAAATTCTTAGATAGCGTGACATGCAATGAGCCTGCAAGATTGTTGTTACCACACAGCGTATAGGGGCTGGGACACCTTTGGGATCAATTAGAATGCAAACTGCAAGCCATACATAAGCATGGGAAGGGTAGGCTGTAGAGGCTGCAGCCCCCCCTGCTCGCCAGAGTAAAAT
This sequence comes from Macquaria australasica, assembly GCA_005408345.1. NCBI lineage: Eukaryota > Metazoa > Chordata > Actinopteri > Centrarchiformes > Percichthyidae > Macquaria > Macquaria australasica. The sequence continues at coordinate 383,219 of SEMN01000473.1, read as the reverse complement.
ACAATGGAAATATACACCGATCAGCCATAACATTATGACCACTGACAGGTGAAGTGAAGAACATTGATTATCTCATTACAATGGCACCTGTCAGTGGGTGGGATATATTAGGCAGCAACTGAACATTTTGTCCTCAAAGTTAATGTGTTGGAAGCAGGAAAAATGGGCAAGCGTAAAGATGTGTGCGACTTTGACAAGGGCCAAATTGTGATGGCTAGATGACTGGGTCAGAGCATCTCCAAAACTGCAGCTCTTGTGGGGTGTTCCCGGTCTGCAGTGGTCAGTACCTACCAAAAGTGGTCCAAGGAAGGAAAACCAGTGACCCGGCGACAGGGTCATGGGCGGCGAAGGCTCATTTTGATGTGCGTGGGGAGCGAAGGCTGGCCCATGTGGTCCAATCCAACAGAAGAGCTACTGTAGCTCAAATTGCTGAAAAAGTTCATGCTGGTGTGTCAGAACACACAGTGCATCACAGTTTGTTGAGTATGGGGCTGCGTAGCTGCAGACCAGTCAGGGTGCCCATGCTGACCCCTGTCCACCGCCGAAAGCGCCTACAATGGGCTCGTGAGCATCAGAACTGGGCCACGGACCAATGGAAGAAGGTGGCCTGGTCTGATGGATCACGTTTTCTTTTACATCATGTGGATGGCCGGGTGCGTGTGCGTTGCTTACCTGGGGAAGACATGGCACCAGGATGCACTATGGGAAGAAGGCAAGAAGGCAATGTTCTGCTGGGAAACCTTGGGTCCTGCCATTCATGTGGATGTTACTTTGACACGTACCACCTACCTAAACATTGTTGCAGACCAAGTACACCCCTTCATGGAAATGGTATTCCCTAATGGCAGTGGCCTCTTTCAGCAGGATAATGCGCCCTGCCACACTGCAAAAATGGTTCAGGAATGGTTTGAGGGACACGACAATGAGTTCAAGGTGTTGAGTTGGCCTCCAAATTCCCCAGATCTCAATCCAATCGAACATCTGTGGGATGTGCTGGACAAACAAGTCCGATCCATGGAGGCCCCACCTCGCAACTTACAGGACCTAAAGGATCTGCTGCTAATGTCTTGGTGCCAGATACCACAGCACACCTTCAGAGGTCTAGTGAAGTCCATGCCTCGACGAGTCAGGGCTGTTATGGCGGCAAAAGTGGGACCTACACAATGTTAGGCAGGTGGTCATAATGTTATGGCTGATGGGTGCAATTTTACCTTTTTAAATGCTGTAATCAAAAGTGTTACCGGTGTTTATTCTAAACATGAATACACATGTACGTAAGCTGTCGCACCCATGCACATATCCAGGGCAGCCCCTCCCCACACACAGAAAATTTGTTCCAGAGCGCATGAAGCCACATCTTATCGCCCAACATCAGTCACATACGAGTGTCACTGTATGTTTGGGCTGTTTGTGTGTCTGTAACTTATCAGTCTGCCTAGCTTTCTTTACCCATTGATATGCTGACTCTCCCAGTCCTGATTTCAATCCATATTCAACTTGACATTTGATTGGTAATTTCTCTGAAATGATAAAGTTAAGTGAACTATTCAGCACTTTTAGCATTTGGTATACAGCTTACATTTTTCACTAGTTCTGAATAATGCACACATCTCCTGCTGTCTTTATGAAATGTATTAGATTAGATTAGATTAGATTAGATTAGATTCAACTTTATTGTCATTGCACATGTCACAGGTACAAGGCAACGAAATGCAGATAGCATCTAACCAGAAGTGCATAAGCAGTAGAATAACATAATGAATATAAATATACAGGGTATATGAATATTTACAGTATATACAGAAAGTAAACATAAAGTGCAGAATGTGCGGTTTGAATGTACAGTAGTGCAATGGTATTATTAGTGCAAGCAGATTACAAAAAAGAGTGCTTAATAGTGCAGTGATGTCAATTCAAGTCAATTCAGTTCGGTCCAAGGGGGTTGGTAAGTGTGTGTGTGTGTGTGTGTGTGTGTGTGTGTGTGTGTGTGTGTTGGGGGGAGGCGTCAGGGGGCAGAGTTCAGCAGGGAGACAGCTGATGGGAAAAAACTGTTCCTGAACCTGGTGGTTTTGGTCCGGAGACTCCTGTAGCGCCTCCCAGAAGGCAGGAGGAGTATTGCTATTATAATGTTGCTCTTAGTGTTGTTTCTGTTGGTGTTAACATCAATGCCATTACCACAGCTATTGCTTTACATCCCTATGTGGAACTGTATTGTGCTGCTGTATGTTCTCTTTCCTCCTGCTCTCTCTCTCCCGCACCCCCCTTCCCCCTTAAACCCAACTGGTCGAGGCAGATGACCGCCCACCTAGAGCCTGGTTCTGCTCGAGGTTTCTACCTGTTAAAAGGGAGTTTTTCCTTGCCACTGTCGCATAGTGCTTGCTCATGGTGGGAACTGTTGGGTCTCTGTAAATATAAAGAGTCGGTCTAGACTTGCTCTATTCGAAAAAGTGCCCTGAGATAACTTTGTTATGATATGGCGCTATATAAATAAAACTGAATTGAATTGAGGGCAAACAGTTCGTGTGCTGGGTGGCAGGAGTCTTTGCTGATGTTCTTTGCTCTCCTGAGACAACGCTTCCTGTAGATGTCCTCAATAGCAGGAAGTGAGGCTCCAGCGATGCGCTGGGCGGTTTTCACCACCCTCTGCAGTGCCTTCCGGTCCGAGACAGAGCAATTCCCATACCAAACTGTAATGCAGTTGGTTAGGATGCTCTCGATGGTGCAACGGTAGAAGTTCACCAGGATGTCTGAAGAGAGGTGGTTTTTCTTTAGAGTCCTCAGAAAAAAGAGGCCCTGGTGAGCCTTCTTAACCAGGTAGGAGCAGTTAGTCAACCAGGTGAGGTCCTGCGAGATGTGGATCCCCAAGAATTTGAAGCGCTCACGCTCTTAGGCATGATTATTATTATTATTACAAAAATTTCACATTTATTTTCAACTGATGGATCTCAGTGCTGAACTGAAATTTGACAGATTAACTGTGATGAGGTTCATGATACATGAACAACAAAATAGGTAATTTCTAAGTGTCTTCCAAAGCGACCCATATGACTGTTACAAAATATATTCGTATTTGAATCGTTGTCTGATCTGCCACCTTTATGGTTAAGGGTTGGTTGAATTTAGGCAACAGAATGAGCTTTGTTACGGTTATGGGAAAATGGAGGTTATGATTGGAAGAAATTAACATTGACTGATGGTTAGAAACAGGATATAGACTGCAGTTTGTGGTGTCCCACACTCACTGTACATATAGATCAATGAGTTGTATTATTGAATATGAGTTTTTTTACATTGCCCATAGATTCACTGTGCACAACTTTGAATGATGCCTAATATATTTCTTGCCTTGCTACTACACATGTACACTCCACGTTTCTTGGCATCCATTGTCAGTTGGTTGTGGTGTTGCTGTTCTTCCTCTCTTTAGTCAAAATTCTGCAATAAAGTGTGTTGTACTGTAGGACAACGATTACCATTATACAGTTAAGTGGTGTTTTCATGGGCTTCATCTCGCACACTCATTTTAAGGCAGGTAATCTGTACATGTGGATTGAGGTTATTTGAGATTGATTTTTACACTTACACAGTTACCTAGTAGCTGTATGAGTAAATATCTGTAAAGTTGAATAGTTGGTATTAACTGTTCCTCCTAACCCTCAGAGTACTGAGCCTCCTTTCCTTCCCTCTTTCTGTCTGCATACTCCTGAATGTGATTATTGGATACTAAAAAATGATTAACCTCCTGGTGAAGGTTCAGCCGTATTAATTTACTGTAGCCGTGGAATGTCCTTGTTGAACATGTGCACAGATAAGTATTTCAAATCCCAATTAGACTCCATGTTTTTCATATTTTTACTTGGCTAGGCATGTCACAGTGACAGGGTTCTTCACACAGAAAGAGTGGTCCCTGTGGTGAAATTCAGAATTTCTGGTTATAATTTGCTATTTTTGGTATTTCAGACACTAATCTTTCAATCATGGTTGAAAATAACATTCATTCATGCTATCCAAACACAATGGAAAGGCAATCAAAGCTGGGGGTGCTGAGAGAAAGGTACTGTATAGAATGATGTATATATAATGATATATAATGATATCTTTATATCAGTATACATGTTTACTGTCTATCTGCGGTATATCCATCCATTAGCAATACCTGATCCCAGCATTGAAACTGATGATAAGTTAATAAGTAAAATAAAAGTCTTATCTTTCCGCAGTCACTGGTAGGCATATACCAGACACAAATAATACCCCATTAAAAAAGGAAAATAAAATTGTAATTGTTTTTTAATTGACTGCTGACTTTTATAATGCCTGATAGTAGGTGGTGCTGCAGCACCCTGAGCTCCCCCACTTCCTACGTCCGTGGTCAGAAAAAAAACCCGATTTGAGTCATCATCTCTCTGACACAATGCCAACAAAAACTGAGCATTATTATAACATTAACCTGGATTATATTCCACTGTACAGGTATGGCTTTTATTGCTTCCAGCCTCTTGATATGCACAACAACTTAGATCAGATCATCAGATCATCTTCAATGCCGTGGCTGAAAATATAAACAAAGCCAATAAAGTGGGGCTTTCTTCAAATTGTAGATTAAATGGATATTCCATCTGGCAGAGGTAAACAGTACTCCTCTGAGGAATATCAAGTTCATCACACTGAAAATGGAAATGGTGCTCTTGTTTCCAATTTTCCTGTGTTTGCTTTTGGTCTCAGCTCTACGGCGTCTACAGGGGTGAAATCCTGTAGACCTAATAGGCTTATAGGATAATATCACTTTGTTTTCATCTCCTCTGTCCTTGCTCAGTGTTTGGTGTTTGAAGACGCTCCGAATGGCGTGAAGGCAGCGCTGGCTGCAGGGATGCAGGTGGTGATGATTCCTGACGACAACCTGGACCCCAGCCTTACCCAGGAGGCCACACTGCGACTCAGGAGCATGGAGGAATTTGAGCCACAGCTCTTTGGCCTGCCAGCATTTGACTGAGCCAGAAACCAAAACCTAAAACTACACCATGTAATTAAATCTTTGTGTCTGACTCCATTTTCATTCTTTGAAGGAAACAATGATAGAGTGAGAAAACCAAGCTTGTTTTCTTTCATGCCTTACCATATTGTGGGTGAATATTGAGTTTCTTTTCTGTTAGATGAGACATCACATCATTGGACAAATCCTTTCAGCTTTCTCATTACACCTTTTTGAAAGCTGTCTTGATGGGTCACACATTTAATGTGCAGAATACATTTTAGATAGTTGAGGTTTTTGGATATTCACTTCTTAAACATATGCTACCATCCCAATACGAGGTGTAGGTGAACAGAAATTCATTTGTGCTGCTGAAAACATTAAAAACTAGTTTGATAAAAAGAAATCACAACTCAAGGTCAGGGTTAGGATTTGAGTTACTAAGCAAGTTCCATACTTAGGTCATGTGATGACAATTCAACTGTGTGATGAAGTGAAAACCCCAGAAAAGCTAGTAAGTGGACCTTGAGTTGACTGAACATTCATGCTAAATTAAAAACTTGCTTTGAATTTGATAAACTCAAACAGTGATGTGTTGACAGAAAAGTCAATGTCAACAGTTTTCATAAGGACTATTTCTTCAGTAGAAAGTATTTCCACTGAGAACTGTTGACAATGACGTGTGTACATTAACCAGAGTAACAGGGACTCTGTTTCTGAAAAGTGATGTTGCTATTTTTTTTTTAAATGTGAAAAAGTCCATTCACCTTCATTGTACTTGGCTGGAGACAGAAAACTCCCAGAACCTGCGCACACCTAACTGAAACAATCTGCATGGCTACATACCACTAGGAGTAGGTGGAAAACTGTCTATTTGTAATTTGGGTGAACTGGCTGACTGTTTAATATAGAATGCATATGTTTAGCAAGTGCAGTTTGTAGATAAAATGTAATGGTTCCCTGTGGAGTTTCAGACCTCTAGTGGTTAGCAAGTAAATATGGATGTAAAAAATGCAGGATTGAAAATACTTAAAAAATGGCTTTGCAAATGTTTTATGAGGAAGGAAATGCATTCAACATATTTGTTAGAGCTCAAGGATGCGTAAACATAACTTTGTTTGTTTGTTTGTTTACAAGACACAGAGTACCTTTAACTGTTTGCATAGTCTGACAATATCAAACTTCAAATCCTGTACTCTAGCTGCTTGGAACCTCCAGATTAAAAAACATCCACTGTAATTGACTATTCTGCATTGTCAGTCATAAGTGTGTATTTCCAAACGAAGCAAGTTTCTATGCTATGGATGGGTATGGTTCGAAATGTATACTACTACTATATAGTGCCTGAGTTTTTGTTAAAATACAGAAGTGATAAGTTTTTGAGTATTTTGCTGGGCATTTAAACACTTTTTTCCTTGATTTAGTGACATGCAGGTTAAAAATGGATTAATTGGGTTAGAAAATTTAAGTTTTTTAGAATCTAAGCTACATAGAGCAATTTGTTCAACAGCATTTTAGTGACTATTTCAACTTAGGACCTGCTTCACGTTACATTATAGTCATTTAAAAGCTAGAGTTCTTCTACCTGAACCCGACCTGAGCCCGAAGCTTTACTCAACAAAATGGCCAACTCCAACCAGAGACCTAAAGCTCTGTCAGGACCAGTAGGGTTTAGTCACATTTGGGCCATTTTTATGCGGTAAGCTTTGGGCTTGGGTTGGGTTCGAGTTGATTGTTTTGTAATTAATTGTAAAAATGTAATTTATTGAAAAAAATTCTCTCTTTCCCTCTCTGACTGTGCCAACAGCCATGCATGCCATGTGTTCCATGTAGATGCACACTGCCCACTTAGGTCAGTGATGGATGAAATAAAGCAAAATATAGCTTCAGTCTTGGGTAGGGCTCGTTTCACTCCTTGATCAAATTTTGCCCAGTTTTAAAGCAGACATCTTTTGACGGGCAAAACACCAAATTAGTTCTCAAAGGGGAATATTTCTGTCCTTGAAATAATGATTTCTGCTTAAAGATTTTTGAAGGGTTTTATTTTGGGTTACAATACCTGTGAATTTTGGGCCATAGCGATTATTGTTTTCATGTAAGTCTGTTATTTTGGGAGCACTATTTCAGAATTAACCGCTGCATGTCATACCACTGCAACACTTTTTGGCTGGTCTTTTGGATGTCAAAAGACATTCTGGTCAAAGTAGGAAGCTCTTGAACACACACAGTAGATCAGTCAAAATCCTGTCTATGCAACACTGTCCTTGTCATACTTTGTGTTTAAGCGGTCTTATTGAAATGCCAAAGACACTACTCCTCTTCTCAGTGTAATCCAGTAAAGAGGCTGTGAGTCGTCCTCACCCTTTCATCTCTGCTCATGTCTGCCTCTACACTTACTACAATTCACATGTCCCCCGTCTTCTCGCCGAGCAGGCTTTAACAGAAGGCCCGCTGGAAGAGCCTGCCACGGTTCCCTCAGGCTGCTGAAATAGGATTTCACTGCACTCCCATCCACTTCCCCTCCATGCCTTCCTGGCCTTTCATCCTCAAGGAGCAGTTATTCTCCTCAGCGTTTTTTTCTTTTCCAGCTCACACACTCATCACTGTAGTTTTACATGTAATTTACCGTCTCCTGGCCCTAAAGTGTGGTTCATTTCTTTCTTTGTGTGTATGCGCTTGCCTTTAAGTCTTACCAGAGAGTGTGTGTAGTGTTAAAACTGATGTCTGTATTTCAATTTATATTCAGTGCATGAAAACAACACCTGTTCAGACTCCAAAATGCATTCATCCTCACTGTGTAATGACATTTTTTCTCCTGTGCAAATGTGTTAACTTTACGCATTATCAAATAAAAAAATCCATGACACAAACCCAGAGCATGATAATTATGCAATTTCTATTCATTTTTAATTCATTTTCTACTTTGATTTCAGATTTATTTAGGCTATGAGTTATTTTCAGACATATTGCATATTTTTTTTCAGGACCTTCAGATGTTCAAAGAATCTAAGCCATGCATGTATAGGGGACGTGCTGCTTCATTTATAATTTATTTGAGCATTTAATTTAAGTCACAGCTTTAGTAATCTTGTCATATACAGCTGACTGGCTGTGTAGTCAGATGTAAGTAGCCTTGTCTTATATCAAATATGAGACAAGGCCACTTACTGTTTATGGCTTCATATCAAAGACACATTTTTGAAATTGTGAAATTATTATTTGCCAACAGAAAGTAATCTGTCACAAAGGATTTGAGGTAAACAAGAGTTGAGAGGTGTAGTCATCCGCCGCTAATAACCTTTAACATTTTATGTTGAGTTCAAAAAAGGATCCATGGTTGTCGTAATCAGCTGTCATTCTTCTTGGGAGGACAGCCTTGTCTGGCGACATGCATCAAATGAAACTCATCATGTATGTCAATGCATACTAAAAAGACTTTGGAAGATACCCACTTGATTTGTCTACCTCAGGCTGCTGAAGCCTCACATTAGCTTTTGCATGATGAGTTTCATGTGATGCGTATTGCACACACCAGATGAGTACATGATGACAAAGGTCCCCTAACCTTAATAAGTACTTATTTTAACCACAGTGGTTCCCTAAACTTAACCAAGTAATTTCTGTGCTGAAACCATACCAAACCATTATGTCACAAAAAAGATTAATTTTTCTACAAAACACTTTTACAGTATTTGTCGTCCTAGAGGGCATGGACAAACGATGTATTTTGTTGTTTAATTTGGGGGACTTGTTGCGCCAGACAGTAAACAAAAATAAGTACAGTAGCCAGGACATAATGACCCTGAGAGCAAATGTGATAAAATTGCTGCATTTCTGGAGTGTTAAAGCTTAACAACGCTGGGAAATCATATATATATCATATACTAACATGATGCCATGCGTCATGATGCCACATGTGGATTGCGTGTTGTCCTTTAGTCTAACATATCACTTGGCTATTATTTATAATTAGTAAACAAGTGATATGACTTGATACAGATATATGCGTTCAGATCAAACTGAATTTTAGGGACTGTATGATTTTATGTAAAAGCTATGGAAAGACTTGAGTGGACTCAAATTCACCCTAGACAGCGCAAATTGGGGTGTCTGTACGAGTTGGGACCAGTCCAGGGTGTACCCCGCCTCTCGCCCAATGTCAGCTGGGATCAGCTCCAGCCCCTCCGCAACCCTCTAAGGATAACCAGTATAGATAATGGATGAATGTACGAGTTGGAAATGTTTTAACTTGAGTTAAACATTTGAGCTCATCCCTCAAGTCTTTATGAATGTACACAAACATCCAGAAATGGAAAACAACCAGAGAAAGAACCACAGTTCCTGGTGAGTTCTGAGAAACATCACATGCTGAGCTGCCACACAAAGACAAAGTCGATATATTGGCTGTTATGGGGGATTAATGGTACAGCAAAACCGCTCAGTCAAATTTATGCAAATAACGCAAGGCAAATTTTGATTTGAGGTCAGTCTGAACAAACTTTAATGAGTGTGACTTTTTTTTTTTTACAACAGGCCAGATTTTTACTACATTGTAGTTTTCATTTTATGCTTACTGTTTCTTATATTGCAGGAGAAGAATCAAAATGCTGCCTTGAAACTTGATGAAAGCCACTCAAACAAAACATGCATAATGCTCCTTTAATCTTGTGTTGCTATACTTTAGGAATTCAAGATTAAGCTTTCAGACACTGTAAAAGACGAGTGATTTTAATGCGCACTGCAGTCCCAGCTTTGTTGCAATCAAACATGTTTACCAGGGTATGTGTCTGTGTTTCAATTGATTGAGAGTATGTGAAAGTGCATGTAGTCTACAACAGTGTCACTGATGCCTTTCTGCATGTCGTTTTCTTTGAAATCGAATTCCAGCTTATGTTCCAGTTTGTTGAGGAGCTCGGCATCTTTCCTCTCATTTGTGCATTCTCTGGCCCATTTCAAGATAATGGTTTCCAGCGGAGGGCTAAAATATTTTTTTCAGCATGGCTTTTTGTCATACTTAAAACAGCTACCTTTAGGCCTTTTGGCTAGGTGACTGTATAGTGGCTCAGCCATCCAAATGCCCCCACATCACAGTGTGTTTCTGAACATGCCTGTTATAAAATCCATAAGAGCACTCGAGGCTACACCCTAAAAACTTCTTCCTTCTTCCAAAAAGATAAATTAGCATTCTTTCCCATTTCTGTCAAATACCCTTCTCTTTTATCCATGCCGCAAACCTTTTCAACTTTAATTCTGCCTGTGAGTGAAGAAGGCAGGAGAGAGAAGGGGAGTGGCAGTGGAGATAGCTCCCTGACATGTTTCCCAGGCCCCTGTCCTCGTCTGTGCTCACGACTGATAGGCGAGAATGGCTATGGGACACATTCATCTTCAACGTCAGGTTTTATATCCGGATTTTATCAGCGCTCAGACAAGCAGCTCCTCTACAGGCAAAGTCGAAAAACATTGGACGCTAGGGAGAGACATTGTATGGATGACCTCATTTTAAACATTAATGCTTTTTTTTCTTAAGGGGATGCCAAACAGTCCCTCCGACTGAATGGGGAAAGAGCAGAATGGGGAAGCTCATCAGATAATGCAGACAGGCCTCTTTCTGTACATTTTCTTCAATCTTGTCTCAGACGTGCGGTATCAAAAGACACTGACTGAATGTCATATCTTTGAGGAGGCGGGGAAGCGGTTTTTGTATTTTTCTCCAGGGGATTTGGAATGAAAAGTCATCACCTTACTGAAGAAATGAGGGATTAAATATGCAGGATTGTCTGTATTATAGTCAGGAAATCCACTGAAGCAACAGTAATTTAAGTATTTTAATTGATTTGTCTGACAGACACGGTCATAATCCAAAAGTTTGCAACTAAATACTCCTCAGTAGTTCTGTGTATGCCAACTTCTTTGTGTTAATAGTCTTAAGGAAATCCTCCTTTTCTTTTAAAGACTTTGCCAAATCAAATAACTCTACTATGTGCAAGGTGGCAGAACTTCAGATATATTTCTATATTCTCAACACCAAGCAAAAGCATATCTCAAGTCTGCATATCTCCAAAGCACAGGCCATGGCTGAATTGCCAAGAAGGATGAAGCACAGAAGAATGCCAAGATCCGATGGAAGTAGTTCTGCTGTATGCCATTTTGTATTCCGCTGCCAAAGTGTGCAACCTCGACTTGAACCAAAAGGGATTTTATGGAGATGAAGATATTGAAGGCCTCTGACCGCAAGAAGCACTTTGTCTGTTCTGAGATAGGATGCAGACGCTATGCATTCTGCACTTGCTATGAGACTCAAAAAGAACTCATGTTTTATTCAGCTTCGAGAGTGATGAGAGAATAAATTTGATTACAGGAGCAGGTGATTGAGAGGACAATGTTGGGAAGCAGATTTGTGAAAGCAAAGAGGAGTTTAATGCACAATTAAGGCCAGACAAGATCAGATTAATGTGTTTTGCAATAATGCTTTGTGGAATTAAACAGTAGTTTCTTTGTTGTCTTTTGGTATCCTGGGAGTTTAATATCATGGAATAATGAGCATTTATCAAGATTTTGTTGTTTTATATTTAGATTTTAGTTGACTGGGAAATATGGGGAAAAAAAGAAACATGACTTGCAACTAATTAACAGGTTGAACCAGGGACATTGTAGTTGCGTGCTAGACCATATGGATTGGAAAGCCAGTTCTTGTCGCTGTCTGGCTCAGTGTGACCATCTGCCCTGCCTATGATAGGATGCTTGGTTGGCTGTACCAAAATAAGGTATCCACTGGATAACGGAATGGTATTCCATCAAATTAATGCAAAACTAGGGGTCGCCATCACAACACAAAAAAATAAAATAAAATATATACATTTCTTAAATAAAATAAAAATGTCTCCCTTTTGATTTCTGATTTTTGTCAAAGGAGAACACAGGAATAGTGATTTACACAGCAGACATGTATTCTGTAGCAGACAGGGGTTCATAGTAGCCAAGGGTCAGAGGTGGGATTAAAAACATCCTCTTAACCCCAGCATTAAAAGCACAGCATTAAAAAACTCCAATTCTCTAATCCCTAAACCTAACCCAGGTCCAAATTATATTAATTCTAATTAGGTCAGACAGGCTAGGGAAAGAAATGTGTTTTCTGAAGCATGTATGACATGTATTGCCACTCTTGACTCTTGACTGCAGCTGCTTGTTAATTGATAGATCATCATTCTGCTGCCAGTGTTGGTGTTTGGGTTTGTTTAGGTTGACAGCACTTTGGCTCAGGTTTAATTGTCCTCGGGTCTATTCTGAACAGGTGTGACTGTCTTTGGGTCCATATACAATTGTGTCGTGTGTGTGTGTATGTGTGTGTGTGTGTGTGTGTGTGTTTTCTTTCTTTCTTTTTTCTTTTTTTTTGAAAAATAACTTTGACTGGGTTTGGATAGGTTTTCCATGGATCCATTTGGATCTAGTTCAAGATTTTGGAACCATAAAGCCTTCTACTGTAAACACCTATGCCAGGATCAGATAACATGATAAAAGCCCCAAAATGTACCTATCTGACATATGTGGGCCGGTCAAGAACATAAATGAGCATCTTGCATGACAATGTTGCCTTACCCCATGTGTTATAGTGGAAGACAACCAATCAAAAGGCTCCAACAGGAAGCCTTTCAGAATCTTACCCTTCTCTTACCTTGTTTGACAACATGCACAACATGCTTTGTGATGCTTTGGACACGACTGTTGTAGATGTTCTTGATCCTCGAATTCTTTCTCTGGCCCCCTCTACCCATTCACCTTTGACTTGTCACATGGGTCATGAAAGACCACAAGCTGTGTAGTCTGTCTATTAGCCAAATCATGGCAGAATTTTAGCGACTGACTTAACTTGACATAAGAACTGATCCCAGCACCACAGTTATATTTGATGGACCGTCTGGTCAAGTTGTAAACACACTGGACCATTGCTACACCACATTACAGGCCCCCTATCGCTCTGTCTGGCAGCTTTGGGACTCTCTGATCACTGTCTGGTTCATCTTCGCCCGACTTACAGGTAGAAACTAAAATCTGCTAAGACAACCAACGAGGCAATGCTGGAATTACAGGCCTGCTTTGACTGCACTGATTGGAGTGTTTTTGAGCCTATAGCTACAGACCTAGATGAACTCTCTAACACTGTGACATCTTACTTTCTGCACATATAACAACAACAAACCCTGGTTTACAGCTAGACTCAGACAGCTTTGGAGGAGGTCTACAGAAGTGGGGACAGAATCCTTTACAACCAGACCAGAAACACCCTGACAAAGGAGATCAAAGTAGCAAAGAGAAGCTACACTGAAAAGCTGAAAAACTGGTTTTCAGCCAAAGACCCATCAGTGTGGAAAGGCGGAGGACATTATCAGCTACAGGAAATCATGCCCCCACACCGTCAACTGGCCGACGACCTGAATGTGTTTTATTGTAGGTTTGATAAACCAACACTTACACCTCCGCCTGTTCCAACTCAGACATCATGCAACCAAACAGACAGTCATCAGCCCTGGCGCCCCCCCAGGGATGTGTGCTCTCCCCACTGCTCTTCTCCCTTTACACCAATGATTGCACCTCAGGAGACCCGTTTGTTAAACTCCTGAAGTTTGCAGATAACACAACGGTCATCTGCCTCATCCAGGACCGTGATGAGTCTGCATACAGATGGGAGGTTAAACAGCTGGCCCTCTGGTGCGGTCATAACAACCTTGAGCTGAACACACTCAAACTGTGGTGATGACAGTGGACTTCAGGAGGAGCCCCACAACACTGTCCCCCATCACCATACTCAACAGCACTGATGTTGTAATCTTCAGGTATAAAGTGGATGTAAAGTGGTGTCCAACATCAACTCCATCATCTTGTAAACAGACTGTTATTCATTGTTGCTTTATATATATAAAGCTTTATATATATATAAATTCCTCACTTGCCCCTGCGGGCGGTCTATTCCTCCTTCAAGCTTGGGTCCTCTACCAGAGGCCTGGGAGCTTAAGGGTCCTACGCAGTATCTTAGCTGTTCCTAGGACTGCACTCTTCTGGACAGAGATCTCGGATGTTGTTCCTGGAATCTGCTGGAGCCACTCTCCCAGTTTGGGGGTCACAGCCCCGAGTGTTCCAATTACCACGGGGACCACTGTTGCCTTCACTTTCCACATCTTTTCTAGTTCTTCTTTCAGCCCTTGGTATTTCTTGAGCGTCTCGTGTTCCTTCTTCCTGATGTTGCTGTTGCTTGGGATTGCTACATCTATTACTACTGCCTTCTTCTGCTGTTTGTCCACCACTTCTATGTCCGGTTGGTTCGCCATCACCAGTTTGTCAGTCTGTATCTGGAAGTCCCACAGGATCTTAGCTTGGTCATTCTCAACCACCTTCGGAGGTGTGTCCCATTTTGACCTTGGGACACAATTGGGCTTCTGCTGCCTGAGGTATTCCCTAAGCAACTCATCACTTGGAGCCATCATCCTGACTCCTGGATTTTTGTTGTTTCATCCGGGATAGTGGCTCTGACACTTACTAGTCCTCGGCCTCCTTCCTTCCGCTTAGTGTACAGTCTCAGGGTGCTGGACTTGGGGTGAAATGCTCCATGCATTGTGAGGAGCTTTCTTGTCTTTATATTGGTGGCCTCTATCTCCTCTTTTGGACAGCTTATTATGTCAGTGGGGTATCTGATGACGGGCAGGGCATAGGTGTTGATAGCTCGGACCTTGTTCTTCCCATTCAGCTGACTTGTCAGGACTTATATATGCTATCTATAAGCTATATCAATTTTTTTATTTACTTGTATGTACATACTAATTCTATGTTTATTTTTTACCTGTCTTAGTTCAGCTTTGCTGTCCTTGCTTGTCTTTGTATGTGTACACATACTTGGCCAGTAAAGCTGATTCTGATCCTGAACCTGCATGACTGCAGTTGCGATTTTAGCCATGCTAGCAGTATGGCTCTAAGAATGGAAAAGTATTGCCGTCAGTCAGTCAGTCCACCATTTTGGTCCAGACTTAAATATCTATATATATCTATAACTGTTGGATGGATTGCCATGGATTGCACTCATGGTGCTCAGAGGATGAATCCTACTAATTTTGGTGATCGTCAGACTTTTGCTCATGAGGTTGACATTTGTGCTCCAGAATGAAATATCTTTCATGGCAATCCATATCTATTAGATGGAATGCCATGAAATTTGATACAGACAATCATGGTCCCCAGATGACCCCCTGACTGACTTTTCATCTATAGCACCGCTAGCATTTGATAAACTTTACTGATCCAGTGATATATCTCAACAATTTTTGAACGGATTGCCATGAATTTTTTAGATACAGCCATGGTCCCCAGAGAATGAATCCTACTGAATTTGATGATCCCCTGACATTTCCTCTAGTGCCACCATGAAGTTGACATTTTTGCTTTTAATTAATTATCTTGACAACTACTGGATGGACTGCCATGTAATTTGGTGCAGATATCCGTGAGGATGAATCCTAATGAAGCTCAGCATAAGTTCAATCAGGAAGACTATCTTCATGCTTCATTCATTTACATCTCTCTCTCTCTCTCTCTCTCTTCCTGCTTCTCTTAATCAGCTCATTATGGGCGTTTACTCTCTCAGATTTTGCTATGATCTCCATCAGCCAATCATATTGCTGCTGTCAAACTTTAAATCTGTTCTCCTCTTGCTTGGGGTGGAATCGTTGCGATCCTCCTCCACCCCATTCACCTCCAGTTCACAACATTCAGTCGAGCTCATCAGAAGTCCACTCCTCATCACATCCAGATCTTTAGCCATCCTACTCACAGCTTCACTACCCCCCTTTAAAATATGATGATGTCACAATGGGGTCTAATCGCCGAAGAGTCTCATCTTTATGCACATGTCAATAAATATTTGTTCACTCATAATGAAGTCTCTCCTGATTGAAATGACTTTGGTGATGTCTTGGTTTTTTCTGTAGCGCTACCATACAATCCTCATTACAACCACCATCCTAGTCATCACCATCGGATCATCATCATCACCATCAACAGTGACAGTCAGCGACAATGTTCATTTAAAAAGGACTTCCTGAATCCACCTGGGCATAACCTAAGCCTGTCATTAAGAGAGCTCTTCAGCTCACTAAAAACATTGTACATTGGATGATCCTCATTTTGCATAACACTCCTGAGCTTCATACCCATTCTTTGCTCCATGATCACTTCTAGTGAGTCAGGGGTCAAGCCAATAATGTTGCCTTCCTGATCAGTTAATTGATCTTGTTTCTGTCCTCTGAGCTTAAGCCACACCCCCAACAAACAACGGCATAGACAGGTGATGAGTCACCGAACAACCATTAGGCTAACAACCATTAGGTCAAAGTTCTTACTTATCCTGTGAAAAATCTCAACATCTATTCAATGGATTGGCACAAAATTCTGTACAGACATTCATGGTTCCCAGATGATGTATCCTAATCTCTTTGGTAATCCCTTGATTGTCCATAGTGTAATTTCATTATGTTGGTCTATTCTGTACACACAACATCTATTGCATGTCTGTGTTGCTCTTCCTGAGGTTTCTTCCATTTTTTCCCTGTTAAAAGTTTCTTTGGGGGGAGTTTTTCCTTATCCAAATCGACGGTCTAAGGACAGAGGGTGTCACATGTTGTACAGATTGTAAAGCCCCCTGAGGCAAATTTGTGATTTGTGACACTGGGCTATATAAATTAAATTGACTTGACTTGACTCAATTGGATGGATTGCCATGAAATGTGGTACAGACATTCATGTTCCCCTCAGGATGAATTGTAATTAATTCTCCATACAGCACCATCATTTGGTCAAAGTTTCAATTCACCCAATACCTTGGTTTATGACCAAATACCTGCAAAACTAATGACATTCCCATCAGCCTCAGCTGTAGGCCTACTTTGTGTTTAGTGCTAATTAGCAAGTGTTAGCATGCTAACACACTAAACTAAGATAGTGATCAAAGTAAGCATTATACCTGCTTAACATCAGAATGCTAACATTGTCATTGTGAGCATGTTAGAATGCTCACAATCTCTCAGTCTTATTTTCTCTATGCTACCCAGAGCCCAATTTCATTTATTTCTTTCAGCTTATCCATGGCTGGGTCAAGGTGGCAGCAGTCTTAGCAAGGTAGTTCAGACGTCCCTCTCCCCAGCAACATTTTCCAGCTCTTCCTGGGGGATCCCAACGCATTCCCAAGCCAGATGAGGTATATGATCTCTCCTACCTGTTCAAAATGCGCAGAAAACCTCCAAAGGAAGGCGCCCAGGAGGCATTCTGATAAGATGCCCAAACCACCTCAACTGGTTCCTGTCGACACGAAGGAGCAGCGTCTCTACTCCAAGCTCACTCCAGATATCTGAGCTCCTTACCCTGTCTCTAAGGATGAGCTCAGCCACCCTACAGAGAAAACTCATTACGGCCGCTTGTATCCACAATCTCATTCTTTCTTTAATAATTTTGTTTGCTTTTAATTTGAGCCTGCAGTGTTCTGTTGAACTATTTATGGTAGGAATTGTAATAATGTTTAATCACATCTTTACCTATTCCACCTTTCTTTCCACTTGTATGACACAGCCAGTGTTAAACTGGCTAGGGAATAGTCATTTTGGTATGCCTCAGCAGACGCTCAGCTGCGATATCACACTTTGGCACATCATCACTTTTCTCTCAAAGATTCTTTGCTGTGGAGGGCTCAGCGAGAGTCAATAGTGATCTAATGCAGAAAGGAAAATGTAAAGTAAAAGAGAGCCCATGAATACTTTACACAGGCTTTCCTGTGAAGGGGAACAGTGACAAACGAGCTAACAGAGCATCAGCATCTCATTTCCACGGTCTGCACACTCTCTCAGAGCCTTCTCTCTGTTTCTTTTTATCTCTTAATGTTAATCTTCTCCTCTTTTGAGGCGTACACTATGTGGCTTAAAGCTTCCATTGAAGCCAGTAGAATGTGTTGCGAACTAGTGTTCAAACGCCTCTTCCGTCCCTGTACATCAGCAGAGCACCATGAGGATGACTGGTACGGCCATCCACTACAGAGACACCTCCCTGTTACAGCTGCAATAAAAGGAAATCAAATATAAATGTATACAGTTGTTTAAAGGAAAGTAAATGATGCAGTAAAGGGTCATCTGGGTTCAATAAAAAGTGCCTTGGGCTTCACGGTGAACACATCAAGAGAGCTGGTCACCCTCAATTTCCTGAATTATGTATGTGGGCATCAGTCTGAGGAGGTAGGAGCCACGTTTACATCTTACAGTAGGATCAGCAACACACCAAAATACACAAAATGTCTCAGTGTGCCTCAGCCCAGTATTCATCTCCCCTCACACACCCTTATGGGTGTGCAAGACAAAGCTACAGTTTGTATCTGTTAAATTCACACAGTATCTGTACTTGGACATATACCAGATGTTGTTAGAAATTGTCTTAACTGTCTCATATGTGCAAGTTTAGTTGCTCACAATTTTACAAAATAACATATGAATAATGGATAATGAATAATGGAGATATAGCTGGAGATATCATTGCATGATTCTTCTTTAAAAACTTGGGTATGTAATGGGAGAAGGACCAGATGAAAATTAAGTTGATCTGAAGTACCAGTGACAAAAAAAATGGCTATAATAGTTCATTGGGCTGTACTGCATCACATGAGATTTTCAAAGTGCCAGGCTTCAATATCAAATCATGAGGTAACAATAACACCTGTCAAACTTTATCCTGCAGTGGCCAACAAATCTTTTTCAAAAACTTTTGAATAAAACTGATGATCTTATTCAAATGTTTTTGAGGATTAACCTTGCACCTAATTTTTTTTTTTAAATGCTCACACATGCATGCTATCATGCTCACCATGATAATGCTAACATGTTGATATATAGCATGTGTAGTGTTTATCGTCTCAGTTGAGTGTGTAAGCATGCTAACATTTGCTAATACACACTAAAAGCAAAGTACATTTGAGGCTAATGGGAATGTCATTAATTTTGCAGGTATTTGGTCATTGAACAAAGTATAGAACAAGCAGATATTCTCACCTGATGATGGCGCTAAAGAGTGGCGGCGTGTGATTATTTACCTGGATGGGGCGACAGGCACTGAGGGCTTTTGCTTACAAAATAATAATATTGTTGCCTAGCGCTAAGCTCTGTATCACTATAGAAGTCTGTTAAATTTACTCAACAATTGAATTAGAAAAGCAAACACACTCCATCTAACAGCTCAGCTTAGCTACTTAGTTAATCCAGCTTCCTTTCTCACCGAACAGAAAGACCCTCTAAAAACTAAAACTAAACTTGGACATTTAAAGTCAACATAAATGCTAATAATTAATGTTTTTAATATAAACATAATAAAATATTGTTTTGACTTGGTTTTCATATTCTGCTTTTCTTCTTAATGCTTAAAGGCCTGCTGTAGAGCCCTGTGCGGGAATGTTTTCTTAATCCTGCTCCTCCTGTTCCCACTGGATCCGAAAAACAAATCGACTGCTTGCAAAAGTGTCGGAAAAAAAAAAAAAGACAAAAGTTTCAAATTCTATGCATAGAATGCAGGAAAGGTTTTAATGAGTCAGCACTTAAAGAGCAAAGAGAATAGCTATAGCCTATGTGGAATCTGGGCGCTGCCTTCTGTGCCCTTTTTACACCTCAATGGGGGTAAAAAGGGCCTTTTTTTCTCTTGTATGAGATGGAGGCGGGATCAGGAGGAAACTAGTGTTGAATTAGTATGTATTGCGTGGCTGGGACAGTGCCCATTAAGGCAAAAAATATATTCATTTTTTGTGTTTCATTCCGTACTATATATCTTCACTGAAAGTAATATCAAAATGCTTAAAAAGTAAAAACTAATTGATTTGCTCATGTCAAGAGAAACTCCACACTATTTTAATTCTTTTTTTTTTGCCCTCTACACATAATCACATAGATTTTTGTTGGCATATGATATATGATATAGTTATTTTTCCAACAAAACACACACTATGTGTAAAAACAGCTTTTTCTGCTCAAAATTAGCTTGTATGTGTCTGCCTGGATGTGAAAGTTTGGTTCACCCGAATTCTCTCACCTTTCCCTAACCATGATGAAATAGGCAAGACCTATTCTATTATGTACTTCATGAATGTGCTTCTAGTTTCATAGTTTTACCATACTCCCTATCTTTTGAGCAGAGACACAGAGAGTCAGACAGTAGCTGCTGGTTAGTTCTGACTATGAGCCCATGCCACACTGTGCTGGGGTCAGTCTTGTCCCCTGACCCCCGCATCCCACACTATGTAGCCACAAGGCCATGACTCCTACAGTCATTGCTCCCTCACTCCTCTGTTAAAATTTGCTGGGAGGGAGGGTTCTTGCAGAATTTGAGGGTGCAGTTACCCTTTATGTGAATGTTTGAAAATAGTTAATTAATGATAGTTAATTAATAATTGTTAGTTTAGATGAAAAGTCAGGTGATCAAGTTTTTACAATTTATGCTCTTGGAATCATGAATGTCTAATGTTTCAAATTTCATGCCAATACATCTAATAATTCACAATATATTTCACTCTGGAACACAATGGACTGACCTAACAACATTGCCATTCCTAGAGCCATGGCTAATATTACCACATACAGTCGAATGCTGTTTGCATTTGTTCAGAGTGCATTATCTGTTCACATTAAAATCTCATATTCCTTTTTCCGTTTCATTAACAATATTCCGCAACATGATGAAGTATGACATTGTACAAAAAAACCCACAGGACAACCTTGCGTTATTAAAAACTAACATTCATATCCCACCATGCTAATGGCTTAAAAACATCCTCATATTTACAGCAGGATTAATACAAAATCATTTGACACATGACTAATTCTCCTCCTACCTAACCAGTAGGAGACCTTCCGTTTACAAGCCTTTGTTGTAAAGCAGCCCTTAATGACCCACGCTCCAGGGCCCCCTTGGGATCCTAATGGACAGTGAGGGATGCCCCTTGTCCTTCCATTTAAATGGTTGTGTCAGTGCTCTGCTGAGTGGCCAGGAAAGGCCCCTCTGAGCTCTGTCAATGAGTCTCAGAGCCCGGTTCTGATCAGGCACCGAGCAGCATGTCGGCGCTCTGGGGGCTGGCCGGGTCGATAGAAGTGTTTGTCTTTCAGGCTGTCACCTGCCAAGACGTCAATAGCACTCAAACCACGACTACGTGCCACATTAAATAACTCCATCTGTTTGTCCTATGCCCTTCTTTTGTAATGACTTTAAAGCAGTAGTGGCAGTTTAATTTTGTGCATATTTCTTATAGACTTTTATTGGGGCAAGAGGAGAGAGGCGGGCAAAAGATGACAACACTAGAATTAAAGAGTTGTGTCTCCAGTAGAAGTCAGCTCCTCAATCTACAGTGACCAGCTGTCCACATACAGTACATGAATGAACTGTTTAAGTGCTGGAATGCAGACCTGCTATTAGGCTGCTTGTTGGACTGAGAGATGGCTGGAGTTGAGGAAGGGGAATAAGTCCTAAATAACTCTGGTTCTCTGAGTATCAGAATCACTTTTTTAAATAAAATACTGTATTTCAATCAGAAAAGATTTAATTTAATTAATACATTTATTGACGTAGTGCACAATAAAGATTAAGTATGTGAAGAGTCTTTGGCGATTATACGCCATTGTGACGTTATTAAAATCATATCCAGCAGAGAGCAGTATACCTGCAAATACCAAATTTAGTGTTCATTAGTTTTCATGAAGAGGTGAAAGGGAGCTTTTTCTATTCTGCCCAACCACATCTTAGGGGTGGAGTCAGGGGTGGAGCTTGCAAACTGGCAGCCCTGACAGAAAGCTTTTCACATTAAAACAGTTTCTTGTGGGCTATCCGGCTGCAGAGACACTACTATTGTCTGTACATTAGTTACATTTGTAACTATCTTGAGTTTAAAGGGATGGTTTGTGCTGCAGGAAGCTGTACAAACAGACACTTAGAAGGATTGTTGTCCATAATAGTTTTTGGACAACAATGGAGCTCTATGGCACAAAGGAATAATATAATAATAATATATCAGGCTTATATATATCACACACAATACTTGTTAGTAGGATACATTCATTGGTGGTTTGCACATGGGATTTGTTATCTCCCTTTGCTTCCCTTTTGTATTTCTCTTATTATGTTTATATTTAAAGTGTAACTACACTCTCAAATTCTGCTAGGACCCTCCCTCCCAGCAAATTAAAAAAATGCAATGAGTGAGGGAACAACTGTAGGAGGCGTGGTCTCATGGCTACGCAGTGTGTGGGTCAGGGGACACAGGGTGACTGACTGACACTGATTAGAGTCTTTTTTAATATAAATTTTCAGATAGGTTCCAACTGGTTGACTCTATGTCAGCATTGGTGTTTTTATAAATTTGGTAAGAAATGTCAATATTAACACCAGTATTGATGTGTTTTATCACAGTACAGTCATATCATTTAGTTTACAGCTCAAAAAACACGTTTAAGTGTGTAGCACTATGTCTAATGAGCATCTGGGGTGGAAAAAATCTATCTTGTAATTTTTGCAAATGCAAAAATAAAGGTTACCTGGTGTAACCCCAGTTCTATGAGTACGTGCGAGGCCCTCTAACGGGCTTCGCTATTGGTTCATCCCCTCGAGGCTCCGCCTCGGCACCTGAGTCAAAGTTCATGCACTCACCATCCAATCAGGAGGTAGTCCCCTTCCCTACAAAACCCCAGTACGCGCATTGCTCGTTTCCCTTGAAAACTCAGCAACCGCCACCAGGGCCAGCTGGGTTGGTAGTTAGAGGGCCTCGCATGTACTCATAGAACTGGGGTTACACCAGGTAACCTTTATTTCTATGTCGTACGTGCTCCGCCCTCTAACAGGCTTCGCTATTGGTTAAAACCGAGGCGAAGGCCGTAGGGATGAGATGTACTCCCAGCTGGGCCGAACCCACTAAGAGCCACTATCCCTGTACACAGTAGTTCCCCGGTCGAGTGCCACCCACCGGGGAGACTTGTGCCAGGCTGCGATGACAGCCGCTGATCAGGCATGTTACGCTGAACCTCCATCTAGAGTAGCTGAAGGTTCCGTCACCTGTGCACCCAACACAGCATGTGACACAGAGCCAGCAGTCACATCCCTTAGATAGAACTGCACAAAAGTAGAAGCTGAAGACCAGGAGGCGGCCAAGCAGATGTCAGCCACCGACACACCCCTGAAAAGGGCCACTGAAGCAGCGATGCTCCTCGTAGAATGTGCCCTTAGCCCCACCGGGGGGACGCGCCTCATAGGCCCCCCGGATAGCCGCGCAAATCCAATGGGCTAGTCGCTGCGAAGACAGTGGAGCCCCCTGAGCCCGACTACCATAGCAGACAAACAACTGATCAGATCGCCGAAAACCCGCAGTGCACTCAACATAGATGCAGACTGCGCGCACCGGGCACAACGTATGAAGCCGTTTCTCGTCCACCGACACGTGCGGCGGGGGAAAGAAAGCTCTCAAGCGAACAACCCTAGACCTGAAAGAGGTGGTAATGACCTTCGGCCGAAAAGACGGGTTCGGACGCAGCTCTAGCGTCTCCCCGTCATCACTGACTGACATGCAATTAGCATGCACAGACAAGGCCCCCAGGTCTCCTGCTCTCTTTGCCGAGGTCAAGGCTAGCAGGAGCGCTGTCTTGATTGACAGGGCCTCCAAATCGGCCTGCTCCAATGGCTCGAACGGTGGGCCTGCCAGGCCATCCAAAACCGTCTGAAGGTCCCACTGGGGAACCAGGTGTCGAACAGGGGGCCGCAACCGACGAGCCCCCCGTAAGAAGCGTTTAACTAAAGGGTGACTCCGGGCTGTGAAGCGACCGAACCCCTCGTGGCCAGCCGTAATAGCTGCCGCAAAGACAGCTACAGTGGCCGCCGCACGACCGCTGTCAAACAACCCCTGCAGGAAACCCAAAACGTCCTGCAGGGAACAAGAGCTGGGCCTGAGGTCCCTGGCCTCGCACCAACCTGTGAACAGCTGCCATCGTGATGCGTAGAGTTTGGTAGTGGACGGAGCACAAGCATGTTGAATCGTAGAGACAACAGCGGCCGGAAGGCCCAAGCCTTCCAATCTCACCCTCTCAATCTCCAGACCAAGAGCCGGTGACCCAGAACCGGGCGCGAGAGGCTGGAGCCCCCTGCCTGCCGTGGGTCGATCTGGCACCGGCCACGGGCCTGCCTCCACTAGCTGGACCAGAGCCGGAAACCACCGGGCCCCGGGACTGTCCGGCGCCACTACTATCACGACCAAGTGCTGCATCCGGATCCTGTGGAGCAACTGCATCATCAGCCGGGAAAATGGCTGAATGGCGGGAAAGCATACAGCAGACCATGAGGCCAATGTGGATGAGCCAAAGCATCCACCCCCAGTGGGGGAGCGTCCGTCGGCCTCAGAGAGAACCATAACGGACACAGAGCGTTCTCTCTGGCCGCAAAAAGGTTGGCCACCGGTAGTCCGAACCGCTGCCAGACCAGAGCTGCCATCTCCGAGGAGAGGCTCCACTCCTCCCCCAACGGACCCCCCCGGGACATCCTGTCTGCCCCCGTGTTGAGGGAA
Organism: Macquaria australasica; assembly: GCA_005408345.1. NCBI lineage: Eukaryota > Metazoa > Chordata > Actinopteri > Centrarchiformes > Percichthyidae > Macquaria > Macquaria australasica. The sequence continues at coordinate 358,647 of SEMN01000473.1, read as the reverse complement.
GCCGGAATGTAGCGAGCCCTCAGGGACGATAAGTGGCGATCCGCCCAGGTCAAAATCGACACCGCAAGTCTGTGTAGTGCTGGTGATCGAACCCCCCCTTGCCTGTTCAGGTAGGCCACAGCCGTGGTATTGTCTGACCGTATCATGACATTCTTCCCCCTGAGCTGAGAGGCGAAGTGGTGCAGCACCTTCTGTACTGCCGTTAGCTCCAGCAAGTTGATGTGCCGGGAGGAGTTCTGCCACATGCCGCCCACACTGGCCTGGTTGAAGGTCCCGCCCCAACCTGCCAGAGAGGCGTCTGTAAACACCTGCACGTAATGAGAGATGCACCCCAGTCGAACCCCCTGGCGAAGACGAGCAGGCGAGTCCCAGAATATGACATCCCGCTGTGCCACCCCCGGGACCGGAAGCTCGCGGCACTTGTCGCGACGTGGGTGCAACCGAAGCCGAAGAAACCAGCGCTGCAGGTTCCTCATGTGCAACAGGCCCAGACACATTACCGGATGGGCTGCCGACATCATACCGAGGAGCGACATGACACAGCCCGCTGGGACTAGCGCCAAGCCCCTCACTCGGTGGGCCAGTTGCAAAATTGCTGTCACACGCGCTTCCGACAGCCGTGCCGTCATGGCGCGGGAGTCGAGTATAAGCCCCAGATACGCTGCCTGCTGACTCGGCCGCAGAAGACTTGCTGGGGTTGACAGCGAAGCCCAACTGCGTGATGTGCTGAATGACCAGCGCTGTGTGGGCCTCGGCCTCCTGTCTGGAGGCGGCGAGAATCAGCCAATCGTCCATGTAATTCAGGATTCTCACCCCCTTTTTTCTGAGCGGTACCAACGCCGTCTCCACACACTTGGAGAACGTGCGCGGGGAGAGGGAGTATCCGAACGGAAGACGACCGAACTGATAACACTGACCCTCCATCGCGAAGCGCAGGTACTTCCTGTGACGCTGTAGGATGGGGACATGGAAGTATGCGTCGGTCAGATCTATGGATGTCATCCAGTCGCCTGGCCGAATGCATTCCATAAGCTGCCTGACCGTCAACATGCGAAAAGGCCTGCGCGCAATGAACCTGTTCAACTCGCGCAGATCCAAAATCGGCCGCAGCCCCCCCGACTTCTTGGGTACCAGAAAATACGGGAAGAAAAAACCCCCTCCGTGCTTCTGAATCGGGAACCATGGTAACTGCCCCCTTCCGAAGAAGCGCGGCTACTGCGTCCCTTAATACCGCCGTCTCTGCTGGGTCGGCAAGCGATGTTCGCAAGATGCCGCCGAACGCCGGGGGTGTGCGGCAAAACTGCAACGCGTAACCCCTCCGCAGCGTTCTGTCCATCCATGCAGAGAGAGGGCTGCACAGCCGCATCCACATAGAGTAACGGTCCGTGAGCGGGAGCGCAATGGGCTCGGCGGGAAGCAGTAGAACGGGCCCACCCGCACCGACCCTCCCGCCTTGGGGAAGGACGGACAGGGGGCCCTGCCAGAAAGGGCCGTGACGCAGCCAAAGCTAACAATGAAATAGCTGCCTCTCATGCACCCTCCACTGGCGAACCGACCGCCGAGAGCGACGGCGAACCATCCACATCAAGACCGAACGAAGCCACCGCACTTCGCCGTGGGTCATGATGTTCACTGGTTCCTTCTAACAAAGAGACAGTACTCACGTGAGGAAAGTCAGCCTCGTACTCTGCCGCAACGTTACGACCGCCATTCTGCGTCTGGTTCCTACCTGACTGCACACGGCGCTCACCTCTGACGTCATCGGTCAAAGCAGAGGGGTCAAAGCCAAAATGGCGGCGACTAGCACCGCTAGCTGCGCTAACCATGCTCGCGGAGTTACGCGGCTCTACTTGAGACCGCATATGAACCCGCGGGACCCCCGACGTGTGAATACCCTGCACCGCTGATGACGCAGTTTCACCACCGTGGGTTGAAACTCCATCACCCGCCGGCGCTACCACATGCGTGGCGTCGATCTCTGGCCTACACCCTGCCCGGGTAGTCTGCCGAAGAGATCGACGGCGACTAGCAAACCAGTGACCCATAAACAACTTATTAGCCTGCTTACTAATGGTTGTGAACTCACGGCTAGCCGCGCTAACCTCTGACCCGGGCAGTGCCACAGGCAGGGAAGAGCTGGAAGAAAATCTCTCAGAGACCATACACCATTACGCCCTCATCAGTCAATGCGGCGGGGTCAGAGCCAAATGGCAGCGACTAGCACCGCTAGCCGCACTAACCATGCTAGCGGAGTTACTCGGCTGAACCTGAGACCGCTATGAACCCGCGGGAACCCCAAACAAAGTCGCTGCCTCCCTCGCTTCGTCCCCCGGCCAACCGATCGCTGAGGACGACAGGGCAAAATGAACATCAAGGCCAAGAGAAGCACCGAGCTCCGCTGTGGACCGTAGAGCTCACCAGGTGAAACAGTACTCACCTGAGGGATGACTCCTCTGGCACCGCACTCTGCTGCTGCAGTGTTATGACCGCCATCTAGCGTCCGGTTCATGAACGACTGCACTCACCTCTGACGGCCTCTGGGGTCAGAGCCAGAAATGGCAGCAGCCAGCACCGCTAGCCGCGCAAGCCATGCTACTGGAGTTTCGCGGCTTACTTGAGGCCGCTTATGAAGCCGTGGTGAAACCACTGTGTGAAGTTTATGCACCCGCGATGACAGCCTCTCGCCACCATGGGTCGAGGCGGCGTCAGCCGCGGATGCTCGGATGTAAGCGCCGCCGTTCTCCGGCACACTCCCTGCCTGGGTAATGTGCCGATCAGAACGGCAGCGACACAAACAACGTATTAGCCGTCCTGCTAATGGCTGAAGATCACGGCCAACAGCGCTAACAACTGAACCAACCTGTGTTTCAGAATGTGAAGTGCTAGCAGAAGACCTCAAGAGACCAACAGAATGTACAGTGCAGGTAAGAAAACATTCAGAGACGCGGTTATAATATAACAGCGGCGCTGCTGTCCAACACACGTCCTGCTCGGGTGGTGTGCCGATCGGAGCGGCGGCGACTCGCACGGCAGAGACACAAACACACTATTAGCCACCGTGCTAATACCAGAAAGTCATGGCTAACGGCGCTAACATCTGAACAAGCTGTGTTTCAGAATGTGAAGTGCTACAAGAATGTACAGTGCGAGTAAGAAAACATTCAGAGACGGTTATAATATATGATCGGGTAGTGTGCCGATCGGAGCGGCGGTGACTCGCACGCCAGAGACACAAACACACTATTAGCCGCCTTGCTAAACCAGAAAAGTCATGGTTCTGTCAAGGCGGCCTACGCCCTGCGCCAAGCCGCCACCCTCCGCACCTTCAGCGCCGGCCAGCGTGGAGGGAGCGACCAGCCTCGGCAACCGTGCCTGACGCTCATGCTCCTCCGGGGGGAGCGTGAGATAGTCGAGGCAGGTGCCGGTCTCACTCTGATGCCTCTGACCGTGCTGGTCCGCCATCGACATCAGTGAGGCACACAAGGCTTGCTGGCCATCTCCAAGCGCAAAATTCCTACTAGACGCGACACCGGATGGTGACAATTTTTCGCTGAACTAGACCACAGGTTGCTGAGTTGAAAAAGGGAAACGAGCAATGCGCGTACTAGGGTTTTGTAGGGAAGGGGACTACCTCCTGATTGGATGGTGAGTGCATGAACTTTGACTCAGGTGCCGAGGCGGAGCCTCGAGGGGATGAACCAATAGCGAAGCCCGTTAGAGGGCGGAGCACGTACGACATAGAACATGCTGTGTATGAATATATTTTTAGGGAGACTGTGAGACTGTGGCTATGACCAGTTTGGTGCTGACTAATTCTCCCTGGATTAGATTTACAAGAAAAAGGAAAGGTAAGAAAAGTAAGAATTCAAGTTCGAAGTAGAGTCTATGTAGAACTGTAACGTACTACTGTATGTTCTCTTTCCTCCTGGACCTGCTCTATATGAAAAAGTGCAATGAGATAACTTTGTTATGATATGGTGCTATATAAATAAAACTGAATTGAATTGAATAGAGTCTGAAGAGGATCTTTAGCATGCCAAATTCAAGAATTACCGAAGAAGCCATATCAAAACTCACGCAACACGTAGAACTGGCACATCCAATTAGCATATTTAGCATCTATGTCCTGAGGTGGTGCATTAACTTTTGAGATAGACCAACCAATATACTGATACCATGGACCATGGATCATTATTTATAACATGCTTCAAAGTATAGATGAGCCCCTTGTTCGGCTTCTTCGGTAGGTAAATCATATCAAATCCAACCAGCAGAGGAGTATAAATAGGCTTTTGTTAATGTGAAACAAGCACTGTTTATGGGTGGATGGCTGTGGTCCACTTCTAATTTATTTTAGGACAGGAGGGTCAGATGTGAGCAAGAGGGGGTCCCAGCCAAACTCAGCATGTGTGTGGGGGGGGTGGGGATGGGGGGGGGGGGCAGGATAGTTATGGAGCTTTGCTGAAGAAGTGGACAGAGCAGGGAGAGGTCCATGGAGACACTGAGTGCACCTGCTGCTAATTAACCTGTGTATGTATATTGTATGTATGTCAGGTGCAGAACAAACAGTCACAGCATGAGAGCCACAGACACCAGGCTGCTGACAGCAGGGGGTTCTGGCCTAAAAACACTGTTTGTTCATTTATGGACGATCAGATGATCCCCAGAGGAGGAGGAGAGAGTTTTAGCACTGATGGCACACACTTTAAATTATACAAGGTTTGCTTTGCTTTGTGACAAATAAAACAAAGACAGAAATGAAAATCTCCAGGGTCTCTGCTACAATAAAAGCCTGAACAATGTTTAAAACTTTTTGAAGGATGGCCAAACTTTTAGTTAGCCATTTCCCAGCTGGCAGTAAAGAAAAAAATAACTTTCTTCTCTCACACAGCAATCACTCTCCACTCTTCTTTCTGAGATCTATTTTAGTTTATGGGGAAATTCATGATATACAAATAAGGATCCTTTCCATGAAATACATGTTTGTTTAAGTCATTATGTGGAGAATTAGAACATTTCTGGCTTTGGCGCTCCCAATGCAAGTATCAGAAACAATACTGTGGCAAACAGTAAGGCACACCAATATTGAAATTTTGAAAGGTTTTCTATAAAAAACCAACAACAAACATTTAAGTCAGAAAAGTCTGAAAAATGATACAATCATATCTTTTCTTTTACATAGAGTGGCTTTACTTGAATTGCCTCTGTGTTTGAAATATGCTATACAAATAATGCTGCCTTGCCTTTAATTTTAAAACTGTATTAATTGATTTCTTGGCCACAATAACACATTTGGCAAATTATTATCATTAAGTTGATAAGGTGAACATGTTAGCAAACAGTTTCTTATTAACACACTGAGCAGACACAGAGCAACATTAGCATTCATTTGGAGTTGTGGTTGTGTCTACCAGATGAATGTAACTCCAATATTCACTCTCCTTTTATCTCTGGTTTGTTCTCCACCAACTCCTGAGAAAAATATCTGTCTCTTTAGCTGCTAAATGCTCCTCTTTGTTCACCAGCTAGTTACTAACTTTGACTGTGTGATGTTTGGTGTTGGGCAGGTAGCGAATAGTGGGTTTGTCAGAGCTTTGTCACTGAAAACAGCTGCCTGCTACTGCTAGAAACCAGGCTTATGAGAATGAACCGATGGTGAGAGCTGCGAGACTAAACTAAAACACTACAGTTGTAAGTCAAAAAACAATACAGTAAGCTGAAAGAGTCCAGAAAAGCTCCTTTGAGCTGAGGGGAACTGCAGAGTTAGTGATAATTCCTTTTAGGTTCATCAGTATGAGTAACCCCTTTCACATTACACATAGTCATTTGATCTAATTTTAATATAAAGTATTGATTATAGCAGCTTTAATTGATTTAATTGATTTTGTTACTGTGTCTAATAGCACTGCCAAATCTCATTATTGTCTCCCATTCTTACTGTTGTGTCTTTGAACTAGTAATACATCAGAAAAAACTAAAACTTAAATTACAAATTGAACGGGATACCACTTATGACTTCAATTCAATTTAATTCAGTTTTATTTATATAGCACCATATCATAACAAAGTTATCTCAGGGCACTTTTTCGAATAGAGCAGGTCTAGACCGACTCTTTATATTTACAGAGACCCAACAGTTCCCACCATGAGCAAGCACTATGCGACAGTGGCAAGGAAAAACTCCCTTGTATTTGTACTAGTAATGGGCTGAGGAAGCCTTAAGTTGCTTAGGGACTTAATTCATGTTTGCATGTCCAATATGGGCTCAGATTTGTACTTTTTGGTTGACATTTGTGTATGTGTTTCATTTGAGTTGCAATGTAAATATTTCCGTAGTTTTGATTAGTGTCTCTGTCATGATCCCAAGGACTCTGGTGTGGACTTGTGTGTTTTTTGGTCTTGTTGTTACCTGTTTTATTTTGAAATGACTGTTCTTGTTTCCTTGTGTGCTTTTTACTTCCTGTCTTTGTTCCTTTTCCCGCCTATTTTCCCCAGTCACCTGTGCCCCATTACCAATCAGCTCCCTCTCTATATATACCGGCCCCTTTCCTTTGTTCCTTGTTGGTTCATTGTGGTTCCTTGTGATTTGTGGTTTTCTGAGTCTCTCCATGTCATGTTCCTGGTGTTTCCCTGAGTGTGGTTTCTTGAGTTCCTGGAGTCCATGATACCTGTTTGTAAGCGTTTTTTTGTCATTTATTAAAACCCCTTTTTCATCTGCTGGAGCCTCCCCGACTATCTGCATTTGGGTCCTCTCCCTGCTGCCTAGATGGCAACCCTTGACAGTCTCCTCTTCTTATCCCAACATGTGTCACTTTTTTTTAATTTAGCTTCAAAACTGTCAAACCATGGTCGTATTAACGAAGGGCTCAAACCAACAAATCAGCACCAGTGACATTTGAGACTTTCGATGTCATCAATCACATGGTAATCTTCTTTTAAGACAAGTTGTGACAACGTGTATATAAAAAATCAGTTTTTTGAATTGGAGCACCATTACGTTTCGTGTATATGCACAATCTGGGAATGTGTCATTGATAAATGTGATCAAAACCAAAGGGACAAGCATGCTCACTAAATTACAGAAGTTGTTGTGGGGTTATTTTTTCCTCCTGCTTGATCAATACATAGATATTCATTGGTGTCACAGCAGCACAGGCTGAGAAAATCAGTGTGTGCTTTGCAGAGGTAAACACTTTGTGCAGCTGCTTGATAAACAGGTGATGGGGATGAGTTCATGGAACACTACACTGGTAAACAAACTAACAGGAGAGTCGGTCACCTTCTAAAAGCTGTTTTCTCACGTTTGACCCTTTTTTGGAATACTCACTTACCTGGAGTGGTGTGAACAGTGTGTGTTTACAGACAGTCAGAGAAGGCATGACTCAGAACACAATGCTCATGACAAATTCACTGAATACTAAGGACAAAGAAGACAGTGTGCAGGTGTAGTGAGAGCTGTGTTTGCATAAGTACTGCAGCACCACTTGAATTATGAATTACTAAAATGATGAATTACTCATGTCTCCTTTGGAGCTAATGCATTGATTATAGGTTGGGTAGCCACAATTGTAGACCTAATGAGTACTTCTACTGTTACTACTGATCCCTTGCACCTCCGTCCACTGTCTGAATAAGATATTTTTATTTAGATTATATTTATTTCCCACAAGAATGTAATACAGAGTTAGAAGTCATAATATGCATATATAGTATTGGGTGAAATAACTTGTTTGAGTGATTCTGGTCTGGTTGCAGACAAAACAGTTTAGTTAAACAGTAACAGCACTTGAATAACCTATCTAATGGCAAAATCTACTCTATTAGTTTTATTTATTTTTTACCAAATGCTTAAGTTGACAACACGGGTGCAGGCTACAAGACTTCGTTTTTATGCATTTTTCAATTTGCACATAAAAAAAGTGGGACAGAGTGGAAATGTGACCTATGTAAAATAGGAGTGTGGAGGTCGGGATGTTGTCTGGCGTATAAAGGATCTACCTCTGACAATCACTGTGATTGTTTACCTTAAAATTCCATAAATTTACCAATTAATAAAAATGTATTATTCGAATGCTATTTGGTACATTTAAAGAGTTTTTTACCCTTATAACCTTAATATGTGCAGATAATCCATTCAAAACCCATAATAAATTACAATCCATTAATTTATTCATTAATTTATACCAACTTTGTGGTTCTCTTAAGGTATAAATCCAGGGCTATCTGAAATAGTACATTACAGGTAACCCTTAAAAAAACCTTAACCCTGATGATCTAATTAATTTATCTAATCATTTAGAGTAAATTCAAAGAAGGTGGATAGTTTGCACACCCAACCCCAGCTGGGAACATCTGCAGGACAAAAGGAAAAAAAGAGTTTGTCTGTACACTAAATATTGTAATTTACCAAAATTTTTATGATGCAACATTTCTTCAGGCTTGCTTGTTGAAGTGTCAACCCTGTTTGCAAAATGTTTGTAAAATGGTTTAGTTTTAGCCTATTCACATTTCTGGATAAATGAAGGGTTCTTTGGCTATCACACAAACAATTTTTCCACAATTGCTGAACATTATGTACATAATTTGTAATACAAATATCACATAATGATTGAAACAGCCCACATACACACATTACTTGTCTTGACAGTCACAGCTGGAAAGCTTAAAGCTTTGGCTCTCTTTGGATCTCTGACTTGGTGATGGTTATTGAATTAAATCCACATTTATGAATTTCATTTTAACTTGATTTGAAGCGGGAATAGAAATCAACCTAAGGCTGTTATGTTATCATGGAAGGATTTACTCAGAATGTTCCGGAGTATATGATTAAATATAGTGGATTGGGGAATTAGTGTAACGGCAGCCAATTACAAATCCCCTGTGTGTGCCATGATGAGGTACAGTATGTGGTAGCCTTACAAAATAGAATTATTAGAGGATCAAATTAAAGTCAATGCCCCAACAGGCTGACATTTCTATGGTTTTTTTTTTTGCCATTTGGTGGCTCCCGCAGGTGATCCAATGTCCTACCCAGAGATCACATCAGAAACCAAATCCTCTGGGACAGAGCACTTTCAGACTGGATTTTAATGAGACATCAGAAGAATTAGGGCTGGTAAAAATCCCTGTATCCCCTAATTTCCCCCTCATTAATTAGACAGAATCTACAGTATGCTCATCAAAGGGATCCTGCAGTGCTAATGCACTAATGCTAATCCCAGATTGTAGCATGCTAACACTAATTTATGCTAATATGACAGTTTGCATTGTTGTTTTTACTGTTACACTGACTCACTATTGTGTATTGTTGTGATTATTATTCCAGATAATTCAATTCAATTCAGTTTTATTTAAATAGCATCAAATCAAAATTATCTTATCTATACGTGATACGTACATTTCTTCATATAGGAAGCTGTTACAACTGTGCCTGATACTGACCATCAGTAAACCCACTGTAGATGAGGAGCTGGCATAAAGCTATTATAACATTCATCATTTCAGTCCCTCTGAGCTTTACAATTATACCTAAATAGTGCAAGTGCATTTTCTCACATAATTGTGCAGTTAGTCATATTATAATCAAAAAAACTTGGGGAATCTGGGGGGAGTCAAGGGGGCCCACAGCTAATTTCTGCTTCAGAGCCCTGTAGTGGGTTGATCTGGCCCTGCTGGTGAGTTCTGAAATCAGGCATGTTGTTTTGGTCTTTTGAACAAATGGGCACTGTTGTTGTATTTCTGGTGAGGACAGTCTCAACAGTTCTATTGTTTCAAATCTCGATCTGAGAACCCTGTTATGGCACTGACAGCCCAGTAGCAGAATGTACAGTGCCTTGTAAAGAGTTCACTTTCCACAATGCAAAATTTGGTGGACCCTCCTATCTGTATAAGGGCTTTTCCAATTTTTTATTTACAACTCCAGCACTGCTCATGGGTAACAGTCTTATTTCCAATCAGATTTTTGCAGTACCATGTATTTACTGAGGCAGCTGTCATGATAATTGGCCTTTTAGAATCAGTTGGCCCTTCAGTGGAGAGCTATCGATTTCATAATCACTGCTGTACTTCTCTCTCTGACCTCTACTGTACATGGCGAAGGCCGAGCCACCATGTTTCCAAGAGCATAATTAGAATGGATCTAATATCTTTTTTATATGTGCCCCGGCTCAGCTATAGCACGATGCAGCCTCCCCCCTGCCAGACCTTTATTTAGCAGAGTGGGCCTGCTGCATTTTGATAAGGGCCTCTGTCTGGAAGAATTAATGTAATGCCTACCCAAGGAGAGGGGTTTAATTAGGGAGCAAGACAAGTTCGAATAGGATGAATTCAAGCAAAATGCACCGCCACCATAACATGAGAAGAATATAGGCTCCTCCACACTTCTGAGGCCTCTTGCTTATTTCTGACACAGTGATTAGCTCTGTACACATCCACGTTTGGAGAATCATTTCCATGCAGAGCGTCCTTCCTCTTTTAGCTTGATGGACTTTCAGTGTGTACAGACTGCTGCTCATTTGTGCACATTACCCACTATTCTTTCTGTGAGATGTTCAAAGTGTTGTTGAATGCAGGAAAGTCCACACAGCTAAACAAACTTGTGATGCATCTGTAGGAGTTAGTTCTTTCATTTTTTTTTAAAGAAGTGGGTTGGCAGAGAGGAGGCTTGTGTTGCTCCTGACGGATGTTGCCAGCCTTTACTCATGAATTCTAAATCACCTTCAACTAATTAATGTGGAAAGGCCATGCTTCAGCCAGACATTCTCCCTAAGAACCAGACACCAGTTTAGAGAGGAGGAGGTTGTTAGCAGCTATCAGATGACAAAATAAAGAAAGTAGTGAAACAAGAAATGTAGAATTACTTATGACATGAAGTGGAATGTCCCTTTACATCTGACCTTGAGTTCTCATCTCTTTCCCTTTTTTCTTCTAGTCTCTTGTCCAACCCTACCTTCTTCTCTTCTCTCATCCTTTCTTTCTTCTTATTTTCTCCCAACATTATCCTTTATTCCTCCCTTTTTCTTATCCCATGCCATCCCCTATCTTCTCCTCCTTTCTTCTCCTCTTCTTCCCACCTTTATCTCTTTCTTCACCTTTCTTTTTCTTCTCTACTTTCATTTCCCATCTTCACTGCACCCCTCATCTCACCTTCTCTTCTCTCATGTTGTTGCTTCAACTCTCTCCGCTCCCATCTCTTCTCTCCTTCCTTTATTCCTCTTCCCCTTACTCCCATCTCTACTTATTTGACCTCTCTTCTAATATCATTTCCTCTCCTGCCTTCCACCTCTCTTCCATTCTCACCTCCTCACCCCTTCTGTCTTCTCCTCCCTTTTCTTCTTTCCTTTACTACTCCTCTTCTTTTCTCCCAGCATATTCATCTCTCCTCTTCACCTCTTTCCTCTCATCTCCTCACATCCCTTCCTTTTCATTTCCTGTTCTCTTTGCTCAGCTCATCTTCCCTTCTCCCCTCCTTCCTTAACCTCTCTTCTCTCTTATCTAATCACCCTTTTTTCCATCTCCCCTCCTTTCTTCTTTTCTCTCCTTCTCTTCTTCTCATCTTTCCTCATCACCTGTCCTCTCTTGACCTCTCTCCTCTTTCCCCTTTTTGTCTCATCTTGTGACTTCCCCTTTCTTCTAAAGTTTCTTTTCCTCACCGATATCATCTCTCCTGTCTCCCATCTTCTCCCCTCCCCTCCCCTCCCCTCCTCCTTCATTTTCCTCTTGTTCCCTCCCCCCTCTTCATCTCCCTTCTCTCCTTTTCTCTCTTTTTCTCATCTCCTCCTCTTCCTTTTCTTTTCTCATCTCCCCTCTTCCCCTCCTTTATTCTATTCTTGTGCCCGTGTGTGTTTCTTCGCTCCCCTTATCCTTTCCCCCCTCCTCTCATTCTTGACCTCTCTTCTATTCTCATCTCCTCTCTACCCTTTTCCCTTTTTTCTTATCTCATGCTGTTGTATTTCATCTCCTCCTCTCCTCTCACCTTTTATTCCAACTGCATGTTCTTGGCCATCCCAGTTAAAAACTCTGAGGACAAACCAGCCCTCGAAAGCTTGAACCCACAAACCCAAAGACTCTGACATACAGTACGATGTATCTCAGAGTCTTAGGTGAAGTTCTATGATGTGAAGAGTTATCTCAGGGCACTTTTTCATATAGAGCAGGTCTAGAGCAGGTCTAGACCATATTCTTTATATTTACAGGGACCCAACATTTCCCACCATGAGCAAGCACTAGGTGACAGTGGCAAGGAAAAACTCCCTTTTAACAGGTAGAAACCTCGAGCAGAACCAGGCTCAAGGTGGGCGGTCATCTGCCTCGACCGGTTGGGTTGAGAGAGAAAGAGAGAGAGAGAGCGAGAGAAAAAGAGAGAACGAGAGCAGGAGGAAAAAGAACATACAGTAATACAGTACAGTTCCACATAGAGATGTAAAGTAATAGTAGTGGTATTGATGTTAATATCAAAACAAATAACAATAATAGCAATATAATAATAGTAATACTAATAAGACCAATAACAATAATAAATGACTGTTTAATCTGTTACATCATAAGGCCTTGTATAAATTGATCCATGTAAAACTCCTGGTGCTGTCAGAGTTTTCTCCTCAGTCCACATGTATTGACTTAAAGGATTAGTGAGACCAAAGAACAAGAGCCAGAGATGAATGTTTATTTCTACACAATGAACATACAGAAGAGCTTAAAGCACTGAAGCTCAGTGTGAGATTGTGGTGTTTAGTGTTGCCATGCCAAGACATGCTATACATTTGTACTTTCATGACAGGAGACAGAAGAATATAAACAAATTTAACATTCTCAAAACATGTACTTTTCAGTCAATGTTAAACACTGACAGATACAGAAGATAAAATAAATGAATTCACAGGAAACACACTGGGAACCGAGAGAATCTAGAAGTGAACTGATATTTATAAATTAACTTTTGACAATAACTATACTTCTGAAATATATCTGGTTTACCTTTCATGTATCTTTAATAAATCCTGGAGCTTTAAAGTTCATTCTTGACAACTACAGGTCCACTTATTAGCTTCTTTTTTTTTGAGCTTTCAACTACATCTCATAGTGTACTACATCATAGTCTTCATCAGCGGATGGCCTTTGCTCAGTTTTCATTATGTGATCTATCAGAATCAGCTTTATTGGCCAGGTTGTTTTCTCTCTCTCTCTCTCTCTCTCTCTCTCTCTGAGTGCATGCTGGGAGATTGTGGCGTGTGAGTGAGACGCGGAGCGTTTGAGTTTTCGAACTTTTTTCGTTTTCTTTTCTTAGTAATGTGTTTTACTTTAACGTAGTTTATTGGTGGTGGTTTAATTTAGTTAACAGTTGGAGCACTTTGGGGGGGTAGTTTTGGGCTTGTTGGGGTTTTTCTCCTGCCGGTGTCTCTGCCGGTCTGCGGCGCAGACGCCATGCAGGTAAATGGAGACTTCAGCAAACTGACGAGGAAACATGGCATTAAGATCTCTGCCAGTTTCCCGTGCAGTGTGGAGGACATCGGGCTGGCTGTGGGGGAGAAGGTCGGACACAGCAGCGTCAGATCGGCCGCCAGGATGAACAGCGCCGTCGTCATCTTCCTGGACCAGGTGGACAAGGTGAACCGCGTCATCGAGACAGGTATCACGGTGAATGAAATGTTTGTGCCGGTGCTGCCGTTAACGCAGCCCGCAACCAAAGTGGTACTATCCAATGTCCCTCCGTTCATCACCGATGAGTTCCTGAGCAGAGAGCTCTCCAGACACGGGAAGGTGGTTTCACCGATCAGGAAGATCCTGTCTGGTTGCAGGTCTCAGCTGCTGAAACACGTAGTGTCTCACCGGAGACAGCTTTACATGATACTGAACCACCGGGACGAGGAGCTCAACCTTCGCTTCCATGTCAAAGTAGATGATTATGACTACGTGATATTTGCAACCTCATCGGTGATGAAGTGCTTCGGTTGCCGTGAGGAGGGACACACCGTGAAGGCCTGTCCGATGCGCGCTGATCCGGCCCCGCTTGGCCCGGGGGGGGTGCGGCGGAGGGGCGGCGGATGGCTGCCGTCGGCCTCCCCGCGGCGGCATCCGCGCGGCCGGTTGCGGCTTCGGTCGCCGGCCTTCCGGCGGCGGCCTCCCCGCCCGGGGGGGCCACGGGGCCGAGCGCCGTGCCGCGCCGCGCGGCTGCTGTGTCCGTGCCGGTACACGAGGTGTTGGAGGGTGATATACACAGTGTGAGGGGGGGTGAGGTACAGCAGGGTGAGGAGGGTGTAGGTGAGGCAGTGGAAAGTGAGGTGGGTGGAGAACAGGTGAAAGAAACAGGTGAGGCAGTGGAAAGTGAGGTGGGTGGAGAACAGGTGAAAGAAACAGGTGAGGCAGTGGAAAGTGAGGTGGGTGGAGAGCAGGTGAAAGAAACAGGTGAGGTGGGTGGAGAGCAGGTGAAAGAAACAGGTGAGAAGGGTGTGTGTGTTGTAAAAATAAACAAAATAGGTGAGTTCAGTGAAACACAAGAGGGTCAGACAGGTGAGCAGGGACAAGCACAGTCAGGTAGGACAGGGAAGGAAGGGGTTTTATGGAGTGAGCAGGTGGAGGAGGCTGAGATGGAGGAGGCAGCAGCCAAACCAAAGCCTGCTCACAAATGCAGAAGAAGAACGAGGAGTGCATCAAATGAGGTTAAAACAAGTAAAGTAGGGGAGGACACAGTGAGGAGGTCGGTGCAGACAGATGACAGTGGGAGTGAGGAGGAGTGTGTGTCGGACAGCAGCGACATACCCGGTTTTAAATTGAGCAGCAGCCAGCAGAAAAAAATGTACTCTGCAGAGGAAATAAAGAGTTTTTTACAGCAAACTAAGAACCAGCACGGGGTTAAAATTGAAGAATATTTTCCTGACTTGTCAGTGTTTTACACATCGGCCAGACTCCACATGAGCCAAAAAGAAGAGTCTGGCCTCACTGACCAAGAAGGTTTTAGATTAAAGAAACTTGTGCTTAAAGTGAAAAAACAAATGAACAGTTATGATGTCAAAAAACTCCAATGTGTGTTTTAATTAACTTATTGGTTTTGAATTTGGTTTTTAACATCTCACTTAATATGGACATTTTTAAAGTGGGAAGTTTAAATGTTAACGGAGCAAGAGAGGCAAAAAAAAGGGCACTAATTTATGAAACTGCCAGAACGAAGCATGTTGATGTCCTGTTTTTACAAGAAACCCACAGTGACGCTGACAATGAGGCAGACTGGAGGAGAGAGTGGGAAGGGGAAGCCATTTTAAGTCACAACACCACACTCAGTGGAGGAGTGGGCTTCCTCTTCTCCAGGAATTTCTCTCCAGTCTCGCTGGAGGTCGAGCATTTTATCGAGGGGAGGTTACTTTTAACTAAAGCTCGTTTTGAACATTTTACCGCTGCTTTTATCAACGTGTACGCTCCAACAAACGGTGCAGAGAGGAAGCAGTTTCTGCAGAAGGTGAACGATGTTTTAAATAGCTGTGCCTCGGAGGATTTTTTATTCTTGGGTGGGGATTTTAATTGTACTGAAAATGCATCTTTAGATCGCAACCATGCAGAGCCGCATCCAGCCTCCCAGCATGCTCTGAGGCAGCTGGTCCACTCTCATGGCCTGGTGGACGTGTGGAGGAGGATGCACGCAGACACCAGACAGTATACATGGTCCCACCTCAGAGAGAGCACGATCTCCTCAGCCAGACTTGACCGGTTTTATTGTTTTAAGCATCATTTTAATATGTTTAAAATGTGCAAAATCATACCTGCCGGTTTTACAGATCATTCCCTGCTTTTGTGTCATGTTTTTATTAGAGATATTAAGCCAAAAAGTGCATATTGGCATTTTAATTCTGTTTTAACACTTGACAAAAAGTTCAGGGAGGTCCTTATTTATTTCTGGGGTGTTTTTAGGCGGAGGAAGGGTGATTTTAGCAGTCTTAGGCAGTGGTGGGACCATGGTAAGGCTGAGATTAAACTTCTTTGTCAACAGCACACCCTCAACGTCACACGAGACATCACCAGATCTATAGAGGACCTGGAGAGTGATATAGTGGAACTTGAGAAAATGAGTGAGTCCACAGGAGAGCGAGGATATATTGAAGTCCTCAAAGTAAAAAAATTGGCTTTAGCCAACCTGCTGGAAGGCAAGGTACAAGGTGCACTGGTCAGGTCCCGGTTTCAGAACATCGCAGAGATGGATGCTCCCTCTAGCTTCTTCTTCAGCCTGGAAAAGAAAAATGGACAGAGGAAGGTAATCCACTCCTTGCTTTCAGACACAGGGCAGGAGCTCATGGAACCAAGCCAGATCAGAAGGCGGGCCGTCCAGTTTTATTCCTCCCTTTACTCCTCGGAGTACGAGGAGCAGGCCACACTGCAGGAGGAGTTCTGCAGTGGACTACCTCAGGTCTCTGCGGAGACCAACTCCCGGCTCGAGGAGCCGCTGCAGATGCGGGAGCTTCAGGCCGCCCTGCAAAGCATGCAGGGACGGAGGGCTCCGGGTATGGACGGCCTAACGGTGGAGTTTTTTAAAGCCTTCTGGGACATTTTCTCTACAGATATTTTAGATGTTTTTAATGAAAGTCTGGCCTCTGGTTCCATGCCGATGTCCTGCCGCAGAGCGGTCCTCACGCTTCTGCCCAAGAAGGGTAACCTGCAGGACATCAAAAACTGGCGCCCTGTGTCATTGCTGTGTGTGGATTACAAGCTTCTGTCCAAGGCCTTGGCCAACAGGCTGAGGGGGGCTATGGAGCAGGTCATCCACCGGGATCAGACCTACTGTGTGCCCGGCAGGTCCATGGTAGACAATGTCTACCTGATTCGAGATGTTTTGGAGGTCTCCAGTTCATTGGGCATAGACACTGGTCTGATTTCTCTAGATCAGGAAAAGGCTTTTGACCGCGTTGAACACAACTTCCTCTGGAAAGTCATGGAGAGGTTTGGGTTCAGCGCAGGTTTCGTAGCTAAGATAAAGGTGTTGTACAGTGACATTGAGAGTGTGCTGAAGTTTAACGGTAGTCTGTGTGCTCCTTTCAGAGTGTGTAGAGGCGTCCGGCAGGGCTGTGCTCTGTCAGGGATGCTCTATGCACTCTCCCTTGAACCCCTGTTGATAAAAATACGCTCCAGTATTCAAGGACTGCTTTTACCTGGTTTTAATAGAGGCATTGTTTTATCGGCATACGCCGATGACATCATTGTTTTTATTGGAGGCCAGAAAGATGCAGACATTTTAACCGAAACTGTGAGCAGATTCTCCATTGCATCGGCAGCGAGGGTGAATTGGAAGAAAAGTGAGGCCCTCGCTGTCGGTGAGTGGCGTGGCGGTCTCCCGGTTCTTCCCCAAAGCCTGGCCTGGAAAACAGGTGGCATTAAATACCTGGGGGTGTTCCTAGGGAAAGACACAATGGTCCAGAGGAACTGGGAGGGCGTCACAGAAAAGATTGAGGGAAAGCTTTTAAAATGGAAATGGCTGCTCCCCCAAATGTCTTTTAAAGGTAGGGTTCTGGTTTTAAACAACCTCGTGGCATCCCAGCTCTGGCACCGCCTGGCATGCCTAGACCCCCCCTTAAACTTACTAGCACAAATTCAGAGGAAAATGGTGGATTTTTTTTGGGATGGTCTACACTGGGTGCCACAGGGGGTGCTGTTTTTAACCAGAGAGGAGGGGGGACAGGGCCTCGTCCACCTGGCCAGCCGAACCGCTACATTCAGGCTGCAGTTTGTCCAAAAGTACCTGACAGGTCCAGCGGATTTAGTCTGGAGAGATGTGGCCAGCTGCATTCTCAGACGTGCAAATAACCTGGGGCTGGATGCTGCTCTGTTTTTAACTGATTGTAAACTTTTAAAGTTAAGTGGGCTGCCTCCGTTTTATCAGGGTGTTTTTAAGTCCTGGGCCCTTTTTAGATAAAAAAAGGTGTCAAAAATCTTCCTCTCTGCACTGGTTGTTAAAAGAGCCACTGATACACGGGGCCAGGCTGGACATCGCAGGTAGCGTCATTCCTGGCCTGACGGTGGCACTCTGCAGGTCCAGGACCCTGTGCCTCCAGCAGCTGGTAGATGCAGTGGGGCTGGCGCTGAACGATGCTGTGGCCCTGGGCTCTCTGCTGGGTCTGCACTCGGTCCGGGTGGCCCAGAGGATCCTGGAGCTCTGGAGGCAGAGGCTTTCAGGAAAGGAGAGGAGCCTCCTGATGAACTACAGCCAGGGAGGGGCCACACCGGATCCAACAGACCCTTTTCCAGAGATCTACCTGAGCCCAGGGTTGGGAGACCTGACCGGCCCCCTGCTCAATGTCAATAACCCGAACAAGATGACTCTGCACAGAGCTGATAAAAAGACTATCTACTTCAACTGTGTCAAAGTTATCAACAGGAATGGACTGAGCAACAGGCCCCCCACTGTGTGGACTCAAAGACTGTCTGGGGAAACCAACCCCAGCCCACAGTGGAGGATTTTATACAAACCTCCCCTCAAAAAACGGACTGCCGACCTCCAGTGGAGGATTTTACATGGTGCCATTGCCTCCAATGCTTTTATCTCTGTTCTTAACCCTGTTGTTTCTAGCAGATGTCCGTTCTGTGAAAGCCGCGAGACTGTTTACCATGTTTTTACTGAGTGCGAGAGACTCACGGAGCTCTTCACTCTTTTAACATTGGTTTTTAGTCTCTTTGGAGTGGTTTTTACTAAGCGGGTTTTTATCATGGGAGCGGGCTACAACAAAACAGATAAAGAAAAGTGGCAGCTCCTGAACTTCCTCACAGGAGAGGCAAAAATGGCCGTCTACGTGAGCAGAAAGAACAGGGTGGAGAACAGAGAAGGACAGGATGCCAAGTCAGTCTGGCTCTGCAACATCAGGGCCAGACTCTGGCTCGAATACAGGTTTTTTAAACACATTGGTGATTTAGACACTTTTAAACAGCGCTGGTGCTACAAAGACGTCATCTGTTTTATTATTGAAGATCAGCTGCAGTTTGCACATGTTTTTATTAACTAACTTATTTGTACTATATGCACAATTTTGCACTTTATTGATCTGATTGTAAATTAAAAGAATGTAAATAAAGTGTTTTTGTAAAAATCAAAAAAATCTCTCTCTCACTCACTCACTCACTCACTCACTCTCTCTCAGAGCTGAATATAAATGCTTCAGAAATCAGTGGATGGCTGATGCACCAGATATGTACTATGCTACTTTGGTTAACCAGTTTGGCAAAGCCTAAGAAGTTCAGCATTTGGGTAGGCAAAACCTGTGCAACCTATGCAAAACCTTCCGCATCTCTCTCTGCTGCCTCGTATCACTCCACTAAGCCCCTCCCACCAGAGCGCCCCAGGCTTCAGAGGCAGCTGCGACGCCGTCTATCAGCAGGATGAGAGGCTAGTACACCACACACACCAGTGTCCCCACTGTGTTTCATCATGTCTCGTCAATACGAGCGCCATGGCATCTAACATAAGGAGCCCGAAGCTCCGTGTGGAGCCGGAATGTTGTTTTGTTCTATACGCTGCCGTAGGCAAAGGATGTATTGGACATTTATGACAAGTTGCAGGATTTTCCGCCACTGGATCAGGATTTCACCATCTGAAGGGACATGCATGCGCATCTTCATTTGTAGAACAGCCAATAGGAACGCGCCCTCTCTCTGAAATAACCTGTGATTAGCCGAAGTCTCCCATCACGGGCTAGATTTTCTAAAGCCTGAAAACAGAGCCATGGGGAGGTACAGAAGTAGAAGCTTTCTCTCAGACACCATACTGAACAACTGTTCAGTTGTTCAGTATATTGTATGAATGTTTACATGTTTACATTTTTCCAAATAAATGACAAAAAATATATTTTCTACATTTTTTTGTTTTCCCTGCTGTACCTAAAACGTACCAAACCCTGACCCTACAACAGAGGTACATACCGAACTGTGAATTTTGTGCACCGTTACACCCCTACTATATACTTGTTCAGTTGTTCAGTATATTATATTCAGTTGTTCATTATGGCAAAAATTCCATAATAACTATTATGGAATTTTTGTCCAGTGACGCCAAAGAAATACTGCCTACCTGACCTTTAAGGTTTATCTAAACGACCCAGTTGAATTCAATGTCTGGAGAAAGTTGAATCCACATCACTGCATTAGAAGTTTCTTCAGTTCCAACTGTAATGAAGAATACTGTTTATGAGGCGACCTCTAGTAGGGTGGTCTGACTACTTTTAAATAAGGACGTAACTGAGGTCAGGAATTCAATCATGTCCTCATCTGAACAGTCTCCAGTTTGTCATAAATAGCCTCTTTTACACCAGTTTCAAACCATCTGTCCTGTCTTTCTAAGATTTTTTGGTCCTCAAAGGTGTGTTTTTGACCTGTAGATGTGTGTACACTGGGGCGACGACGATGTCCAATACTGAATCTGTGTAGCTGTCACGTGAGAAAAATGAAACTCGTTCATATCAAAAGAGTAGTTCAATGAACGATACGCTCATGATCGACACATCACTAGTTGTAATGGTTATTGTTAAGAAAACCTAACTGTAAGATAGATACATTTTGAGGCTGAGGTGGTAGAGTAGGTCAGCCTTGACTATACTCTTTCTCTTTCATTTGTCTCTTTCCCTCTTCCCACTGGGCAGTGTGTATGTTATTGCAACACATAATATACATGGAGGCACATGATTGACATAGTCAGAGAAAGAAAGAAAGAAATGTCATAAATTACATATTAAAATAATCAAATTCAAAGCTGCTCTGAGTCTGAAGCTTTACACATCAAAGGGCCCCGAACCTGACCGGAAACCCAATACTCTGAGTTGTACTCTGGGTCGAATGGCAAACACAAATGAGAGACCAGAGCTGGAGGATCTACCCGTGGCATTGTATCCTGTGATCCACTGTATGGGAACATTACGGTTTCCTGGTTAGTTACAACGAAAATGGGTAGCCATTAGTGTCATACTGTATGCCGACATTGTTGACCTGAAGTCGGGTATGTCTGCGGAAACACTTCAAACATGTCATTTACGACACCCAAATGTGTCGATTAGCGGAACAAGATAAAACCAGCCTGGATGGCGAGTCCTTCTCCCCATAGTGTTCAGGCAGCCTCTCACTGCAGATTCAGACCGTAAGTAATAACTAATGCTGCAGAAGTATTTATCGCTGCAGATATGAGACCATACGGTCATAGAGAATATTGAATTTAACTATATGGTCAAAGTGCTTGAGCCCCGCTACAATGGGCCTTCACTTGTGCATTTTAGTCAGTCTGCTGTGCCTGCCCTGTATAAACAAGTGCAAGCTGCAGTTGTTCAGGAATTATCAGCAGGTCAGAGTCTTACAATGGAGCATTGGCTGACATTTGTGTTATTCTGTTATTTATTTTTTCTTATTGACAATATGCCAGTATTTGAGTGCTTTAACTGTTACAGTAAGAATTATGGCCAATGAGCCCCTGTTGAATGTTTACATTTTTCCAAATAAATGACAAAAAATATATTTTCTACATTTTTTTGTTTTCCCTGCTGTACCTAAAACGTACCAAACCCTGACCCTACAACAGAGGTACATACCGAACTGTGAATTTTGTGCACCGTTACACCCCTACTATATACTAACAGCCTTATAAATAAACACAGCTTTATATATTGGAGTAGGCAGACTATTCTTGACAGGCATCTTTGTGAGACAGTAGGCGCAGAGATGCGACAGACACAACAAGAATGCTACTTTAAATCTACACAGTCAAAAATACACTCTTAATGCACATCATCAGACAAACATGAGTCATAAAAATCTTTACCCCAGAAACCACAACATTTTTCTTGGCCCTTTTCTGGTCAGACTCTCCATTCATTCTGAATTCCCCTCACTGCTGCAGCTTATATTTAATTGAAATGTAGATTAAAGTTTAAAATCTACATTTGGTACATTGTTACACTGGCTTTTTTCTTAGCAGAGAGACTTGCCAGACAGTCTGAAGTTGGCAAAGCAGAGCATGCAGACATCCAGAGGGCAGGGGGTGAATCTGTGGCTTTGACTGTGGAAATCTGTTAAACACTGTCAGAAAACCACACTGTAACACCAACTGGGCTCACACAAAGTCCCACTTGAGTAGCTTATTCAACTTTTGGATACCCCTGCCTTTTATATCACCATCTGCTCCGGATCAGGAAGTTTTGTTCCTCCATGGCTGGAAACTTTCTGCTATGATTTTGCTGATTTTGCTTGAGGCAGTGTCTCCTTTAGCCAATATTTTGAGCATTTTGTAGAATGTATAGTATATCATCACAAAGATTTCTGGTTGAAGATTTGTCAGTTATATTGAATCGTGAGTTCATGTGAGATAAGAGGTGCTGATGTCAGTACGTTTTCAGCTGTCTGCAGGAAAACAGGGTATTTTTAGATAACAGCATGGGCACCAAATGATTTTTTTCCCTGGCTGGTATAAATCTATTATGAAGTCTACAGAGAGCTACATCATTTTGTCATTCAAAACAATCATCTCATCACAATATAAGAACGGAAAAACAAACTACCACAAGCCAAGTCAAATTAATATCAAAGAAAGTAATCAGTGTAAAAAATCAAACCAGGCAGATGAGACTTTAACACACACACACACACACACACACACACACACACAGCCATTAGAGAGGGTTCCTTTTACTGCATCAATTAACCCTACATGGTTTCAGCATTAGCTTCCCCAGACTCACACTTGTCATAAAACACAGAAACCTGCAGCTGATTGGTTCAGTGAACAAAGGCAGAAATGAAGGCTTTATTTTTGGGCCACAGCTCTCACACGGTTTTGGCTTCAGGATGGCGTCCCTGCTCAGCCTCCAGTTCTCTTTTAGGATTTCGGAAAAATACACTGTTCATCATGTAAACCAGTGCTGACTGAGCTGACCATATCAGTGAGGAAATCGGAGCACTTTTCTGCAATATTCATTAAACATATCATTCCACTTTACCGTGAAGTAATTGGTTGGGGTGCTAATGATGACACAGAGTACAATCTGCATGAAAAGATGTCTAAGAAATGCCAAACACTTGGTTGAAGAGTGGATTTAAATGCACCAAGTCTTGTTTTGAGTAAATACATGATAATTTGGGCAACTCAAATTTATCAAGAGTGTATTATGATATTTAATACTTAACTGTATAGATGCATTACTGAATGGGCCTATTGGGCATGGGCCGTGGTCCAAGTAGTCAGTGGGCCCCTAAGCCAGACCCTCTGTATAAGGAGACTGTGAATGAGACTGTTAATGTTTCTTGTTGGGAGAGTCAATGCGCCCGGTACAAATCTGTCCAAAAAATAAAAAGCCATCATGAGACAGTCATGATTTGGAGGGGCTTTACTATGTAGGACTAGGGCAAACACAAATACATTTTTGTACTTTTTATTTCTGGGACTTTCCTGTCTGTGACTGAACCTTTGCTTTACTTGGTTTAGTGTCTACCGTCAGGACCCCTAAAGGGTAACAAGATAAATCTGAGTTGTCACCAGATGATATCAGATGATAACATATTTCTGCTACACAAACTGTTTTTATTTCTTTGGCTTTTCTCAATTTTTTTCTTCTTTGTTATGTAATACTGGATAGTTAAGCATGAAGGTTCATTTTTTACCTTTAAAAATAGCAGCCTGACAAAACATTTCTTAACACAGGGTCCACTTACTTGGTGTCTCTGAAGCTATTAACCACATCTCATGGCCTTTTTCAGTGGATGAAGTTCCTCAGTTCTTATGGGAAAAAAATACTGGCACTCTATCAGTGTCAATATCCAGTACTCTAGTTCTCCCACACTCAGTCGTTTCAAAGGTCACATATTATGCACAATGCACTTTTCCATGGCTTTTCAACATTAATATGTGCCCTGGTATGTCTACAGACACACAAAATATGAGAAATGACCATCCTCTCCCTTTTGTTTCTTGCTCCATCTATCAGGAAATGTGTGTTCTAAGATTTGCCTCTTCACGTGACAGCCTATGTGGCTTGTTTAACATAGCATTACCTCCAGCTAGGTGACCTTCCCCACCCATGGAATACCTAGTGAATCTACATTGCTGTCCACTATTGTTATTTCCTCACTATCACAGACTCCAGTAACACGAAAATGTCAAAGGTACAAGAAAAGCACGCAAATTGTTCTGTTATTAGCTGCAAGAACCAACACAAATGTCTTCATGCACTCCCATCATCTGGGGATGTGAAGACCAAATAGATTAACTTTATTTTTTCCAACAGCTGGAAAACTCTTTCCAAGAGCCAGTACAAAGCAGGATTTGCTTCAAAACTGAAGCTCAAAGATGGATCGATAGCAACTGTCCATAACATAAGTTCACAGGTGGAAGCTGTAAATTTTTTAGGTTGATTTACTGTATTTTGCAGGTCAGCCAGTTGAACTTAGCGTTAGCATATTGCATGGCTAATGTGGCTAGCTTCGATTGTATGCCCGCACGTTGGAGCAATGTTGGAGTATGTAGTATGGAGGGTCAGACTATCCAAGAGAAATTGTGTGAACGTTAAGCCTCATTTGAAGCCAATTAAATAACAAGAGTAGTAGGTTGGGTGTGGGTAACTGTTTTTTCATGTTGCTTTTTGTGGAACCAGTGTGCGAAATATGGGGGGTCTCAGGGGGTCTCGGACCTCCTAATTAGCAACTAGGACCCCCCCCGAAGAAGGCAAAATCAAATTTTGAGGGGGTCTCAAAATTAAGCTAATTATTTACTATTTGTCTGTATTGTAAAATGTATTTTCATGTTTAAATATTGAAAGGTGAGGAGCGTCACAGAAAATGCGACTGATGACAGTGAAAAGGCAGCTGATGTAGCCAGCAGCTCCTGACATGCTTACTGGTGCCAATTATAATTCTGCCAACTATACAATTAATATAGGCGCAATTATACATTCTGACTCCGCGGTTCTGCTCCTCTTCTTCATATTTGAAAAACCAGATTTATGTCTTATGTCCTTAAACAGTACTTAAATCTGGAAACAAAGTAATAAAACATGGGGTTTGGAGACTTGCTGCTATTCTACACATGGTGTCGCTGTATAAACTGTTAATCTTTCAGCTTGCCGGTGTCACAAAAGCACACAAGGTCACTGTGCCAGCAGTGTGTAATATTACGCAGAGTTTTGGAGAGGTGTGAGCGTATGTCTGTGACACTGAGTTTGTCCGAGCAGGAAACACAAGTGAAAAAATTATTTATTGAAAATGTGGAGCTTTTGTCTGTTTGTAATTATCTATACATTTTTTTTAACATTTATTTAGCGCCCCATCAATTTTTGCCTGTAATCGGAGCAGGTCACCTCGTGAAAACGTTTTTAACAACATTTCTTATTTTTTTCGCTAGAGTGAAAATAATTTTTTTAAGTACCGCCCATGCCACGAGACCCCCCGATTGTCAGAGTATTTCGCACACTTTGTGGAACTTGCAATGCAAGCTCAGGCTTTGTTGTTACACAAAAGCCTGTTAAGCTCTGTGATCCTTGCTGGTATGTGTGTGCATGTATGTAAATTTACTTGATAGATATGCCCTGAAAGTACACATGTGAAAAAGAAATGGCCAAAATGAAAGGAATTTTGGAAACAGTAATGTTGTGTAACTTCTATTAGCATCTCATACTGGAAAGCTGTAGTGGCCCACTGGACAGTGTGTGTAAAGTCACACTGATGTCCATTTAACATCCTGCATAAATAATTGTTGAACAAGTTCAAACTTTTCAAGAGAAAAAAAAATCTTTTAATAAGAATTAAAGTGTTACATAGAGCAGTAACATTATTTTAGACAGATAGATAGATAGATAGATAGATAGATAGATAGATAGATAGATAGATAGATGGATGTGTTTACCCTTGTATCTCACAGAATATATTTTAGGTAGCTGATGAAAATATTAATCATTACAACAACCAAAGTTAAACTTTTATTTTGTGTCTTTGCTTTTAGTGCTTTTAATATTCTGTAACTGAAGGATTGCATGTGTACAAACACACACACACACACACGCACACACACACACATATACATGCTTCCCAGCGGCACCCCTAGAAATGTTTCATAGGGGTGGCACACCAAAATCAAAAGCCATAACTGAATTTCATTTGTGCTGTTGTAGTATAGAGACTAGTTGAAAACTATGTCAATATGAGAATTATGGAATCACATACTGACATACTTTGGTTTATTATTTTACGGTTAATGTTACTAACTATCTGATGTGCATAGACCAATACCAGTACAGTTAACATTTTGAGTTCCAAAACAGTCCTGTTTTAATGTGTTATGTATCTGTATATACATGTTAGGCAATTCATTGTTCTTCAAATAGGCTAGTTATCCTTTTCCTTAAAAAGACAAATATACAGCTTAAATTTAAAGAAGTACATTGATTTTAAGGAACAAAACATTTACTTGGAACAAGCCTACTCCAGTTTAAAAACACCACACAGAGGCCTCCAATTATTTTCAATACAGCTTGTAAACATTCCTTTCAATACAGCTTTATTTGCATATTGCTGTGTCTTTTGGCAAACACATCCACAAAATCATCAATATTTATGGCCCTATCCCTTCTTGACTCTACATCTAACACCTCCAAATTGCTCAATCGCTTGTCACTCATTGTATTTCTCAAGACAGTCTTGATTAACTTTAGCACAGAAAAACTGCGTTCACATGCTGCAGTGATCACAGGTAATGCAAGTGCAATTTTGCAAAGTTTAAACATCTCATGGAACACAATATGGCTCATGGAAGACTGTGAGCGGTATTATTACACTGGTTGGTGTTTCCAAGCCACTAGTTCCTATCTAGCTTCCTACTAGCTACCTATCGAGAATTTGCTTAAGCTGAGGGATTTCATATTCTAGATCCTCAGTGCTGCAGCTGTATTGTGAGGTAAATGGAAACACTACATTTTTCTCACAAAATCTGGGACTGCAGGGATTCAATGCTTGTATCCCTTGCATTATGACACAATTTTTAGAAAATCTTCCCTTCACTTCAGAGAGAAGCACATCAAGAATGGGCATGAATGAACCTGCCGGAAATGACTCCTTATTTGTGCTGACCTGTCTTTGAACTATTGGAGTGGAAATGTAATACCCTTTAAGCCTAGAACTTGGTGTGACCTAATACTTTGGACGGCCTGGAGGTGCAACACCGATGTTGCATTGCTCGGCATGGGTCAGAGTAGACTCCCAAATCTCATTCAAGAGAGAGCCCTCTCTATAACAATGTGTTCAATGTGTCAACAAGAGAATCAACAAGGGTAACAGCCATGCCCAAACTGAATTGTGGGGACTGTAAAATATCTGACAGAGGTTTTATCTCACCAAAAACATTGGTGAATGTTACAAGGAGGCAAACAAACTTTAGATCTATTTGGGATAACAGACCTCTTGCCTCTACAGCTCTGTCACCATTTCTCTCTTCAGATATGTCTTTCAGTAGACGTCTGATGGCGGGCAGTCTGTCCCTCACTGTCTTGTAAGCATTGCACATACATGCCCACCGTGTCTCTATCAGCCTTTGTAACTCTCTTGGGGCCCCCTGAAATATCTCTCTCTGTACCTCTAGCCACCTTTGGTGCACATATGACCCTGACACAAAGACAAACATTTTCTGCAAAAGAGAAAAGAAACAAGGGTTCAGGGATGCATTTCACAATGTCAACTAATACTAAATTTAAGCAATGTGCATTGCGGTGAACATAGAAAGTTATTGGGGCCTCTGATTTAATGCGTGCTTGCACAACGGTGTTCTTTCCTCATGACAGAAGCACCATCATATGTTTGCCTGTGGTTTCTGTAGTCCAGGCCATACTTCTGCAGTATTTGTACAATTTTCTGTGAAAGTGCTGCAGCATCCAGGCACTTTCACATATTGACCCATTATAATAGTATTGAATTACAAAAGACATCTGTTCCTTCTTGCTCGTCTTTGGTCTCGTCGACCATAATGCTGAAAGCCTAACTTTGTGCAACTTCACTAATTATTGAGGTGCGTACCATTTCAGCTAGAAAATCAAATGTTGCATTCCTTTGACTTGTCATTTTTTGTTTGACTGTGGGATCATGCCTGGCTAGCAGTTCCATAATAGAGAGAACATTTCCTTTATTCTGACCTTCCATTTCTCTCTGTGCTCTCTGTGCAATGTTTTGGGTAGCAACAAGTGGGTAGTGTGAGGAGGTTTCTCCGACAGTTTTAAT
The DNA here is from genome assembly GCA_005408345.1 of Macquaria australasica. Taxonomy (NCBI): domain Eukaryota; kingdom Metazoa; phylum Chordata; class Actinopteri; order Centrarchiformes; family Percichthyidae; genus Macquaria; species Macquaria australasica. The sequence continues at coordinate 330,444 of SEMN01000473.1, read as the reverse complement.
GTACTCTCTATTTTCCCTCACTAATTTATTATATTCTGCATTTAAGGAGGTTGAGAGAAAGAGCATTTGCTTGCAGTCGACTTTTCATATTCTGTCCATGCTAACATAGCATTAGTATGTGATTCTGACTTGGCATGGCCTACAAATGCCCCATCTTTGTAAGTTGCCTTTTTCCAGATTTTTTAACCCCTTTTCAGATGTAAACACTGAATCACCTCCAGAGGGGGGACTGAAGTGCCGGCAGGCCTAACAGTAGGCAGATGTGGCTATTTGGACACCTCTGCTCTTGACTGGGATATATCTAGGATGAAACAAGAACCAAATTAATCAGTTATTCTCATTTTAAAATAATAATAACATCATGAGTAGCTAGCCCCTCTCCATAGTAATTATGTAATTACTATGGTCATGTACTACTTTTCCTCTTAAAGAAAGAAGAATTGTGTATTCAAATTTTGGTTCTTGTGTGTTTTTCCTGGTTAGCCTCTAACTTTGTCTCCCTGTGCCACAGAATCACTGCATGCATGCCTGCCTACCCGCCTGTTCATCTCCTTGCCTGCTGCGCAGCACTCCAGCTAGCCTGCTTACTAGCTCCCAAGCTAGCTTCTTCAGCCACGCTCACATGCAGCCTTCATTACTGCTCCACCATGCTTCCTCAGTCGTCAGCTTCCCTCTACCTAGCCAATAAACCTTTTTCTTATCCATTCAAAACCTATGTGTTCTGCGTTTGGGTCGCTCCTGTTGATCGTAACAGAGATATCCGTGGACTTTCTCTACAAATTGACATAGCACAGAGTGACTAATCGTAGCTAGTAAGCTAACGCTATACCAGCCCATAACGTCATCTAGCTAGTCGACACAGAAAATGAACAGTTTACTAAATACATTTTTAGTATTGTATGACTTACTTACCCATTAACAGTCTGGTGGTCTCAACTCAACTGTGCAGACTGCAAGCTGGAGCTTCGGCGCTTTCGACGATGCCACCAGAGACACAAGGCTGAGCTCAGCTTCTGCTGATGAGGCAGACTGTGTGCACTGTGCGGCTGGCCGGGGAGGGGTCAGAGTGTGACACAGTGACGGACGGTCAAAAGTGGCTGGCTGGCTATGCATTTGAACTATTATGAAAAATATACCTTATTGATTTAAATAAATAGTACCTAATATAAAACATCAGAAGAATATTATGCATATTACTCAAAAGAATATCATGCATATGTGACTCACGAGGGGGGCCAGCGATTGTATCAGGTTGGCTGTAGCCCCCCTTGATGGCGCCATTGATGCTTCCATGTGTGGACTGAATCAGTGTCTTCTCTCTCTTTCACGCTCAAACACACAGGCACCTTTCTTTCCCTGACTCAGTGTTTAATGACCGTCATCATTTGTATCTGCTCCACAGATTGTTTATCGCCTGTCACACTGATGCCACTCTTAACCTCACAGAACGTCACAGTGCGCCTTCAGCCCATCTGTAATAAAGAGGACAAAGTTGTCAAAATGAGCTGTTCTGCTGGTGTGTATGCAGGAGAGTGTGTTCCAGTCAGTGCTTAAGCTGTGTGGAGTATTTCTGTATGAAGTGGGATTGAATTAGACAGGCTTCACTGTGGAGAGAACTGAATTTGAAGAGGCTTTACGGATGTAGAACAATGGTGCAATAGCCTCAAACAGAGCAAAGGGTTGAAAACATATTCAGATGAGGAGAATTGCGGCTGGCCTAATGAATCATAATTAAAAAGGTACCTCAGTCGAGCAACACTGTAATTGGATAGCACATGTGAAGGCACAGACTACAGCTCCAAGGCTGTCTTCCAAGCTCAACTAGCCGCTGGCTTTTGTGTAAATCGCTGGAAAGGATTATAGACCACAGCTGGCGGAGCACAGAGCGCAGGCCAAATGAATTTACTCTGAGAATGCAGACAGGCATGAGATCAATAGTAATTAGATTCCTAATGTGTTTCACTTTGCACAAGTTTGTTTACATGGCACAAGTTTGGTTGTAAATTTCCCAAGGTGAAAGTATCCAGTGGAGAGGAGACGTTAAAGGTTAGAACTCATCTTCCCTATAAACCTTTAACACCTCCAACACTGTGAGTGAAGACAGAAACATTCTGGTTCAATATGTTTGATGAAGTCATGTCATGTCTATCAGCATCTGTTCAAAGGCAGCAGCGACTTAAGTCAGAGCGAAGTTTGTCTTCATTTGCATTTCATATTGCCCCCTGGAATTGTTTTGACTCATCGTCTCATTTGCTTTTATTCATTTTCATTACAGTCATAAGCTAATGGAAGATTTGCAAATGTGTTGTGACATGCCGAGCGTGATTACCGCTCCGCTAAGAGTTGCTTGACAAGTGTGCCGGCCCCTCGCCTCGGCATGCTGCGCACCAGATAAGTGAAATGAGAGCTGTTACTAAAAGGCATGCAAATTCAAGTAGTTCCAGGTAGAATCCTCTTCTCAATAAAATTGTCTTGCAACAAAAACAGTAGCAATTATAATGGAAAAATAATTCACATGAAATTCGACCATGACAGCACTTTAAGTAGTGAGTATATCTTTACTCTGCCAGTGGTATTGTTTCTGACTAATGAAAATCATAAACATGGGGTATATACCAGGGGCTCCTGCTCTTTTTTGTATCCAAGGTTTTTCACTGTCTTCATGTACCAGGTATACAAATTACGTGGATAGATCTATTCTGTTTGATTGGTGTTTTGTCATTGTACACATTTATACAAGAAAGAACACATTTTCCACACAAGTGGGTATAAGGGACCCATTTATCACAATGAAATTTTGGACATTTCAGTGGAATCACAATGATCAGTGGATTTGCTCACGAAGGCAAAGTAAATTAGCTAACTGAGCTTTTACGTTCAGCTTTGGTAAACTTTGACTTCCACTGTTGACCAATTGAGGGAACCTTTGAGGGAACAAAGAGAATTGAGGAATCCAAAATAGAGGAAGTTTTCCTATTAGCTGTGGTGTACCATCCAATTTTGTATAACCCAGGGCCCCAATTCCCAGCAGCATCTTAAAGCTAAGATGATCATAAAATCCATCTTACAAACCTTCTTCAGTTCAAGAGGTTGTAATTTAAGACACTAGGAATTATTGTAGACCTGTGCCTTGAGTGTCTCAAGGTTTAAATATGCTTCAAACAAAGTGATGGTCTGATTGTCTAACAGCATCTCAAATTTCCTTTCTGACGACAGAAAATTGTAATAGGAACACACCATTAGAGTTCCGCACTGGCCTAAAACCCAGAGACCTGACCCAACTGAACCTGGTTCAGTAAAATTTGAAAACCAAACCCAACCTGGAGCTTTATTTTATCTTTATTTCATTTATTACTGACTTTTAGCTCACCACATTGCCCAGCAACACATTTTCAAGACACCTTTCCCTCTTCCCACCGGGCATTGTGTACAGTATTTACTTGTAACACATGACACACATGGATGCAGACAATTGGTACAGTCGAAGACTGATCGAAGCTATCAGCATGTGTTTGTTCATGTGTTCATGTGTTAGACATTTCTTTTTAAATTACATAAAAAATCAAACCAAAACCCGAAGAATTATGTAACGCAATGGCCCAACCCGACCTGAAACTTGATACTCTTTCAGGATATGCTGGGTTCAGGTAGGAAAACTCTTGCAGATTAATAGCTGCACAAATAGCTCATTAATCATTAATATTTGGTTGTTTATTTTGTCAGCACCATGGTCAGCTTATGTTAAAAAGCTCTTAATGGCACATGTGTTAGGTTATTGCGTTAAGCAGCTGATCATCTTTTCCACTTTAAATAACATATACATTTACTTAAATATATGTTTGTCAAACAGTGGGACTTGCTTTGATCAGCCCTTGAAAGAATTTTTTATGGGATACCCTGGAAACTCCTGCTCTACTTCTGTTTCACCTTGTGTTTCCTTTGACTCTAGTCTGACCAGTGGATCACTCAGCCATCATTTCTGTTAGTTTGATGAACGTACGTCAACAATGTACCATCATCATCCCCTCTGTGATGTGGATGGCGGTCCTGTGGCTCACAAAAGGAACCCTCCCATCATCCAAGTGTCACAATTCAGGTCAATTACCCCTCATCGTCATCTTCACTACTGGCAAAGTGCTAAATCAATTTCAGGCTCATATTTATCCAGCAGGGTGTGAGGGTGGGGGTGGGGGTTGAGGAGGGTGAAAAGGAGGAGGAGATTACAGAAACCAGCTGCCGCATCCCTACTACCACCGGCTGCCCGTGGCTTGATGTCAGCCGCTTTCACAATGACTTCATCCTATTTAGAAAGGCAGGAATCACTTTGATGCCGAATCTGAGAAATCCACGTTGATTGTGACCCCCAGCAGGAAGCGTTGGTCTCTTGAACCATGTTCGTGGTTGCTGATGAGCTCGCAGCAGGGACTGGATATGCTGCAGGAACCTGTGTCTCTCTGATGTACCAAGGCCTGAGGTCGATGACTGCCATGGACTCTTAACAGTGTAAAGTTCCATGCTCCATATAGTGGGCCTGTCCAACCATATGAATATGATTCCTCACTAGAGTTAGACTCATATACAATTTTAGGCTTGTATTGGCCTTTTATCAAACGGCACATACAGTGTTAGTCAGACTCTTCCCTGACTACAGCTCCATAGAAACAATCTTCAAAACCTGCAATTATAAATGCTATTTTAGCAGCTAATAGTTCAAATATATTCTTATTTATTAAAGCTGCACTAATCAATATTTTCTTACATCAACAATGGATCAAATGTTTAACAACTACTTTGTTTGTCACTAGTAGTGCCAAACAAAGAATTATCACTAACTCTGCAGAACTACAGAATTTAGTTAATTGTTTTGGTTTTCCAGCCCACAAACTCCAGTCTCATCAGCCTTGTTTCCAGCAGCAACAGGCAGCTGTTTTTAGTGAAAAAGCTCTGATATACCCACTGTACACTACCTGCTCAACACCAAACAGCAGACAGACACAGTCAGAGACTAGCTGGTGAACAGATTGAAGCATTTAGCAGCTAAAGAGTAGGATTGTTTTTCTCAGGAGTTGGTGGAGACCAACCAGAGCTAAAAGGAGAGTGAATAATTGGCTTATATTTATCAGGTGGGCACAAACAGGACTGCAAAATGATTGATAATGTTGTTCTGTTTTGTTCGTAATTGGAAACAATTCTCCATATATTGTATGCTATCTGTAGATGAATATTACATGTTTGCATGGTCAGCTGACCTGCTAGGACTAAAATACTCTCTAGGTTACAGTAGCAACCAATAGGAGTTAATTAACTGGAAGTTTACCAAATGAAAAGTGTCTCTATTTTCTCTGTAATCAGTGCAAGACTGCATTGCTCTTTCCAAGACATTTCTTGGGTTAGGGCTAGGGTTAATAATTATTCAAAATGATGTAAAATGTAGGATTACTGATTATTGTTATATAATTTATATAACTATAATATCCCTGTGTTGCTTCCTTGTATCCCTCAATATTTGGTTCCTTTTGCATTATTTTCAAACCCGCTGTCTAAAAGCAATTTCTTTCCGGTTGATGCAGTCCTTTACCTTCTTAGTTATATAATTGTTGATATACACTGTAATGTCATTTTTGGTAACCACACTATCCACACGAAAATTGATGTAGTCTGTTATTGTTTCAGTGACCTCATCAATTTCCAAATCATGAAAAAGGCTTCGGGTTTAGGTTACGTTGCAGTTGCTGGTTAACACACTCTACTATTCGAGCCGTGGCTCTCTCCACTAGGAGGAACATACACAGCACAAATTATAATGTTCCCGAACTCCCTTGGAAGACAAAAAGGTCTCAGGGACATGCACAGCACTTCAACATCAGTGTTGCAGTCTCTCTCACGGTGTAGTGTCTGCATCATCTGTCACTGACAAACAGACAGATACCGCCCCCTCGGCTCTTCCCAGACGTTTCAATTCTGTCCACCTGGACGAGAGAGAAACCTTCCAGCTCGATCAGAGAGTTTGGAATATCCCGATGGAGCCAAGTCTCTGTAAACACCATCATGCTCGATTCCCGGTACTCAAAACATACTTTGGCATTGGTGCGGAGTTCGACTATGCGCATAGTATCTTACAGGGCAGCAGAGGTCTGTTGCCTCTTCATCTGAGACGCTGCCTTATCCCCTCTTCTGCCTCTCCTCTGTTGACATCCGTTGAAGCCTCGGGCAGACCCACAGGTGGAGTAGTTTCTCTAGAACGGAGGGACAGCAGTGCATCTTTGGTGTAAGAGAGCGGCAGCTCACTTTCCACATGTGGAATTGTTTGGCATGCTGTGAACAATTCCCAAATAATCAGTGCCAGGAATAATCCTTGTGCAAAAGTTGCCATGGTGTTACAACATATATTTATTGCAGTGACATCACACAGACTAGTAAAAATAGGCCAATATAGGCTAATAAAAATTATGAAAAGAGGCAGAAAAGCAGCAGTACATGAGTCCGGGTCGCAATCAGGGCAGTGCCACCGGAAGCTTCTAGATGAATAATTTAAAAATTTGTTATACGTGTTTTAGAGGCTGTGTGTCTGCCTTTTCTCCAGATAGTAGAGCCAGAAATCCAGCCAGCAATGTCATTAGATGCTGCACAGCTACTTCTTGGTTCAACTTTGACCTTTGACTTACTGTAGTTGTGTAGGCACTTTGATTTACAATGCAAAAGATGATTGCAACCAACATTTCGAGTGTGTTCACTTTAATTTTCTATAGTTGGTTTAACATTTTGTCTGACAACTCCTGTGGATTGCCCTATTGCATTCTAGCGTAAAGCTGTGTGTAGGAGCCACTGTGTCCTCAGATGTCAGAAATGAAGGCAGTAATTAAAATGTTATTATAAATGATATTGATCACAAAAACTACAAAAACAAGTTATTGTAAATATAAAAGCCCAACCTTTAAGCCAAAATACTGAGAAGAAATGGAAATGTTAATATCTACAATTTGATTTAGAACTGGGCAAACTCCCGTTGCAGACTAAAAATTGATTTTGATTTTAAATGTTTTAAATTTATTTTTTTACCACAACCAAAATCTTTCTCTCAACTTAACCAGGCGTTTAAGTTGCCTAATCTTCTCAAACCTGCAGCAATTCATTTTTGTGGCCACCAAGGAGACAACACAACAAGCTGTAAACATATAATCATCTTATGAAGTTTATGCCAGGTGTGTTAGCAAACAGTTGCTTATTTCCACATCCAGCAGACACCGAGCAACATTTGGAATCATTATCCTGTAGTTGCCATATGCAAATGTAATGTAGATACCATGTGAAAATAATTTGAAAAATGAGGGCACTGAACATTAAAAAATGTTGTCACTGTCATGATCCACCATGGACTGTGTGTTGTTGTTCTTGTTTCCTGTTTTATTTTGAAGTTTCCTGTGTGCTAGTCTGTGTTTGTTTTTCCCTTGTGTGTTTTATTGGAATCACCTGTGTCTTGTTACGCACCTGTGTCTGCTTCCCTCGTTGTCTCCTCCCCTATATATACTGGTCCTCTCCGTTTGTTCTCTGTTGATTCATTGTTGGTGGTTGTCTCTTTGTGTCATGTTCCTGGAGTTTCCCTGTGTTGTTCTTGCCATCCTGCCTGCATTTCCTCGTGTTGTCTCCTGCCTGTGTTCCTGGCTGTGTTCCTGGCCTTCCGTTTTTGAGCGTAAGCTACTTTTGTTATTAAATCATTCATCTGCACCAGTCTGCCTGTCCCGTCTGCATTTGGGTCCTTCCCCTGCTGCCTAGGTGGCATACTGTGACAGAATGAACCAACCACATTTGGACCCAGCAGACAGCCACCATCGCCTGCGGGCCTCCCGGGCTCCCTTAACCGCCGCAGAGTCCTTCTACAGATTCCTGGGGATTATTATTGAACCGCCGGTGAGTGACCAGCCTCCCTCTCCATATGAGGGCACTCAGCTGGCCATATTCTGGGGGACCTGCGGAGGTCGTGGAAGAGGTGGTTGTCGGGGCTCCCAACACCGTCTGTGGTTGTCGGGGCTCCCAACACCGTCTGTGGTTGTCGGGGCTCCCAACACCGTCTGTGGTCTCAGCTGCCCAGCGCCACAGAGTCTCCGCTGCCCAGCATCACAGACCGACCTGCTTCTGATCCTGTTTCCCCGTTGGAGGTCCAGCCGACTTCTGCTCCTGGTTTCCAGTCGGCGGCCCAGCCAGCTTCTGATCCTGTTCCCGAGTCGGCAGTCCAACCAACACCTGATCCTAGTCCCGAGTCGGCAGTCTAGCCAACGCCGGATCCAGTTCCTGAGTCGGTGGTCCGGCCGACTCCTGCTCCTCGGACCCAGTTGATGAACCGGCCGACGTCTGTTCTTGGTTCCAAGTCGGCAGTCCAACCAACGCCAGATCCTGTCTCTGAGTCGGTGGTCGGGCCGACTCCTGCTCCCCGGACCCGGTTGGTGAATCGACCAACGCCTGCACCAGTTCCCGACCTGGCGGTCCGGCCGACCTTTGTCCCTGTTCTTGAGTCGGCGGCCTGGCCAACTCCTGCTCCTCGTTCCCGGTTGGTGAACCGGCTGACGTCTGTTCTTGGTTCCGAGTTGGCGGTCCAACCAGTGCCTGTGCCCGTCCAGCTGCCGCCGCAGCCTCCAGTGCCTGTGCCCGTCCAGCTGCCGCCGCAGCCTCCAGTGCCTGTTCCTGACCAGCTGCCGCCACAGCCTCCAGTGCCTGTTCCCATTCCAGTCCAGCTGCAGCCCCCAGTTTCCGACCTGCAGCCTCGTCGCCGGCCTCCAGAGCGGCTCCTTCGTCGTCGGCGGCATCCTGCCCGTCCTCCAGAGCGGCTCCTTCGTCGTCGGTGGCATCCTGCCCGTCCTCCAGAGCGGCTCCTTCGTCTCCAGAGCGGCTCCTTCGTCGCCGGCGGCATCCTGCCCGTCCTCCAGAGCAGCTCCTTCGTCGTCGGCGGCATCCTGCCCGTCCTCCAGAGCGGCTCCTTCGTCGTCGGCGGCATCCTGCCCGTCCTCCAGAGCGGCTCCTTCGTCTCCAGAGCGGCTCCTTCGTCTCCAGAGCGGCTCCTTCGTCTCCAGAGCGGCTCCTTCGTCTCCAGAGCGGCTCCTTCGTCGCCGGCGGCATCCTGCCCGTCCTCCAGAGCGGCTCCTTCGTCGTCGGCGGCATCCTGTCCGTCCTCCAGAGTGGCTCCCCACGTCTGGTCATCCTCCAGGCTGTCTACTTTTGTTATTAAATCATTCATCTGCACCAGTCTGCCTGTCCCGTCTGCATTTGGGTCCTTCCCCTGCTGCCTAGATGGCATACCGTGACAGTCACTAAATGTAATCCTAGACTCTGTCCAGCAATCTGGCTAATACAGTATACACACTGTATATAGGTATTGACCCTGATTCCCATTTTAACCACAGTATTGTGACATATCTGGGAATATCAGGCTACTGTAGGAGCAGTAAAGCCACATACTGTATGTCAGATCACTGTACTGGACGTCACTCATTTTGAAAAGAATTGGTGGTCAATTCATATCAGCTTTTTTTTAATGTGAATGTGTCATGACCGCATATTGATCATGGAGTTGTGTACTGATTATGCATTTGTCCACTGTGAATAAAAGTGCTTTTCTATATGGGAGGCTCAGCTGTTCTCATACATGATTACTCCTCAGTGTGCACTGGAAGCATTGATCAACATCACATAGCACGTGTGTGAGTATGGATCCAACTCACAAGTATACCCAGTGTGAACCAGCACCAGCTTACTAAGAATTTTGTTGGAGAGCAGTTAAATCAAACAAGCTCATTAGTGTGCTGTGCTCCATTCATTCAGCCTTACATCTGCATGAACTTAATTTTGTAACCTAACCATATAGGGATCATAGATTAAAGTCAAGCTCATTTTGGTGTAATATAGCTTAGCTCTATATCAATAGCCCGTTGCTGTTGAGGGATCAGCTCCAAACAGATGAGATAGTCATTTATATCATCTTGTGTCTGGCTTGTCGGAGTGCAGTTGAACGATGGATGATATTAGCCTGAGGCTGGTTTAATACCTAATTTAACCTCCCTCTCTACTGTCTTAAATTATAGATCAATCAAACTGGCCATTGACTTGATTTACATTTCAAGAGCAACAGACACTTACACTGCACAGACACACTGCTTTATACAGAAACATTTCTATACTCAAATATAGCTATTTTCTATTAATAAAAATGTATTTTATTATTGAAAATCATTTTTAGATTAACATATCATGCATTATTTTTTACATAGAAAGGGTAAAAATAAAAAGATTATTTACACCCCATCTGACCACTGATCAATGATGAACATTGACTTCTGCCTTTCATTACACTTGACGATTCAAACAATGTTTACAAGTAACATAATGATGATTTTGCTATTTTTGGATGTAAGATTTGTCATGAGGATGGTGCTGGAGGAAAGGTAAGGGTGATGGCATCATTGATATCAAAGGGGTTCATGTTCTGTGGAATAGAAAACGGCCTATCATAGGATATTTTGTGTTTAAAATGGCTAATTAATAAATCGTATTGCTAGCTGCCACTTAGAGCTTTATACTCATTGTGTGGAGTTGAAATTTCAGGGGTGGATGGCAGAGTGATATCTTTTAGCCCTGCTACTAGTGGGGCAAAATTATTTATTTATTTATGATTATTTTAGTATTAGTATTTAGTATTTCTAGAGAGATTATTGGACCTCTTCAACTGATAATATACCGTAAGATTTTTTTAATTAAGAAATTGCAGCTTAAAGGACTGTCATGCTACTTTATTTTAGAAATTTGAATGTACTTTGGTTTCCTGCTGTCTACAAATCCCATAAAAAGACCTAATTGAACAATGAATGTATTGTACTTAGAAGTACGTGTGTATCCAAAGCCTAATATATCTTCTTCCTCTGTGCCATAGAGCTTTGAGAACATTGTTGTCCAAAAACTATTAAAAACACGTCAATGAGCCACACTGTTGCGCTGGGTGACATGTCCCTTCATTACCATGAACACACACACGGTGTGTCTTGCTGCCAGAAATACTTATTAGAGAACCAGCTGTTGTTTTACAAAACTTAAGCTAGTGTCATGAGTCTGCTTTATATATTTCTACCATACAGAAATTAATGGAAACCAATGGCTTTCTGGAAAGGTATCCCAAAAGTCGATATTAAATATTGTATTTACCAGTGGTGGAAAAGGTACACTCATATCTTTTAGTTAAGTAAAATCACCAGTCTGCCCTTGCAATCTAAAAATACTTAATTACAAGTAAAAGACCTGCTTTTAAAATTTTACTTAGCTAGAAATATTATCAGATAAATTTACTTAAAGTATTAAAAGTACTCATTTTGCAAAAAATAGGCCCATGTGACTGATATATTATAAATTACATTATTAATACTTTTGCATCAATAAGTAAGCAGCATTTTACTGTTGTAGCTGCTCAAGGTAGAGCTAGCTATAAATAGCTTATATTCAGTTAAGTAATTTAATCCAGAGGTTCCCCATAAAGGGTCACCAGAAACATCTGAGAGGTTGTGAGATGATTAATGGGAGAGGAACCAAGGAAAAAAATGTATATTTCTGCTCGAAAATTTATTAATTTTTCAGACTTTTCTCTATTCTTCACTTTGCTTGTAAAATATTGGAGAGTTTTGCCTATTTGGGCTTCAAAACAGTTTAAATTAAACCATTTGAGAAGTTTAGAAGGGAAATTTCTCTTTGGTGGAACTGCCAACAAACTCATCTGAAACATGTCAAGGAGCCCTAGACACTGTTTCCTTAAGGGGTCACAACCCAAACAGTTTGGAAACCTCTGGTTATCTTTAACAATACATTTTATTTTATTAGCATACTGTAGATTGTTATGTAAAATGTTAACCTGAAAAGTAACTATAGCTGTCAAATAAATGTAGTGGAGTAGAAAGTACAATGTTTCCCTTTAAAAGTGGAGTAGAAGTCTAAAGTAGAATAATATGAAAAAACTCCAGGTAGAGTACAAGTACCTCAAAATTGTACTTAAGTAAAACACTTGAGTAAATGAGTTACATTCCAACACGGGTATTTACTAAAGATGCAATACAACATATAAAAGATTGTGTATAATAGGTGATCTATTGGGGCGTAGTACAAACATAACAGTGAAGCCAAACATGCCTCAAAGCTGATTTTTACATTATTAAGTGAAATAAAAGGGGAGCAAAGGGTTGATTTTCTCATTGCCTTACCCTGACAATGGCCTTGAGCTGTTCATATTTAAAAGTATTGTTTTTTCCTAATGCAAAGGGCATCTCTGCATATAAGTAATGATTGAGTATAACTGTTTTTCATGCCGGGTCCTTACAATATAGTCAATAGACAAACATTAGATTGATAACATGTTGGCACATCATAACAAAAAACTGGCATAACAGGACCTTGAAAGTGGGTGAGGTAAAAGTTTGGTGAGATACAAATCGAATGAACAGAACAAGTCAAAGTAGAGCAGAGTGAATGTGAAAACATATTAAATCTGAGTACATATCCTGGATTCATTTTAATGTATGATAGAAAAGGAAACAATATCAAGAGGTTTATTCCACAATATTGTTTCATTTGTTGATGCTTTTAGGGTAATTTCTTGTGTAATAACAAACTGTATATCAGATTAAACTTCTCTAGAGACTTGATATATCTCTGTTTATGGATTTAGACTCTCCATTTTCTCTTATCACCCGTAATGCAAAGGAGGACACCCAATTCAGAGGGAATTTTCACACTAATATCTGAACACTGAGACACAAATCAATTGCAGGGGGCAAATAGCTTTTTGATTAAGATTCCCTGACTGCCTAATGAAGAAAGCTCTCTCTATATATCCCTCCTCCTCTGAAGCCTTATTGGAGGGGAAGTTAGAATCTTTTAAAATAGAGAGCCCTCGTCTGGAAATGTGGCATGGTTAGTGGGAAACATGTAGACCTCTGGACGTGAGGGATGAAGTGAGGGAGGCATTACAGATGGATTGCAGGCAGTGGGTGTATTGATCGCACCCCAAAACTCATCAAGCCATTCCAAGAAAATGTCCAATGGATCCGACAGCCAGTCCACTCAGACCCTCATGATTCCCTGGGTGGCTAATGACAAATCTACAGCTATATGTCATATAACTATAAGGCAGACTGTGGCATTTGTCATCATTTGTTACAACCCTCACACCCCCACACCACACACACACACACACACACACACACACACACACACACACACGCACACACTAAGATACTGATACAGTTCATCTGTAGTATATTTGCTGTTACATGATCCTGCTCAGGCTGTGATGTCAACAGAAACAGAGAGATGAAGGTCAGGGAAGCTGCCAACAAACACTAGTGTAGATAGGAAAACCTTTATATACAGTGTAATGAAAGAAGGATTGGATATAGGGAGATGGTATGATGACAATGGTTATTATGGGAAACAATAAATGTCAGAACCAGAGATGTTGTGGGAGGGGTGTGAGGCCCTGTGCAAACTTGGCATCACTGACATGCATATGCACAAACCACAATGCACATAGCCATTCTAGTTCAAGTTCAATTGTGCTGCACAATTAGAAATTAATTTCATTTGTGTTGCATATGAGTGCTTTACATTGAAATAAAACATTACAAAAATCAGGTGTAAGAGTGTAAGTGTGTGTCTGTTTTTTTTTCTCATTTTCTTTTTAAATATGTTGCTCACTGTGTGTGCTACAACAACATTACACACAGCTACAACAGCATTATGTTCACCTTAAACAGCATTAAGAAATCCTGTCATGTTGCATAAATAAATGAGATGGACCCATCATGGGCTAAATAGAATGAATTACGTGAAAGTCACTTTTCTCACTTTCTTGTGCCATTAACCTTGGATGCAACATCCTTTTCAGTGGATAGAATAGTGAGTCCAAACAGTCTGTCCTGAGACACTGATGTACACAAATAGTTGTTAAAGTTCTCAAAGCACAGAGCTGCTGGTCACCAAAGCCAGGCAGCAGCCAACCTGCAGCCAACCCGGCTCGAGAGGAGGGTTGTGATGGTGGGTTAGCTCAGATAGACTGCTGACGGGTCACTGTGTCAGGTCTGAATGGGGTTGTGAAATGTATCCAGGCCTGGACTGGCCATCAGGAGCACCAGGAGATTTCCTGGTGACCTGGCCAACTGATTGGCCCAGAGTGTCAGGCCAGTCTTAAAACTGCAAAATGAAATGTGTAACTGTTAGACCATCATTTTGAAAATAAAGACCTGTATGCTCTTTTTTGTCAGGTGGAAGTAGCTCCAGTTACTCAGAGTCCAGTCAGAGGTCTGAGGAAATGCCAGATGCGCACAAAACTTGTATATATGTTAATATTTATTCCTATAGCCTTAATTATGGAAGTACAATTGATTAACTGAAGGCACTTGGCTGTTTTTAACTATTTTGGATAGTAAATAACTAAAAGGAATGTTACTAGCATAAACAGTAAAAAGAAAAAAATATTTCAACATAACAGTTACAGTATATGTGGTCTGTTGTGAATGTGTGGAGGTTGGTCTGGGCTGACGTTAGATTCCCGGCCTGAATTATTATCCCAGTCCGGCCTGGTATGCATGCCTGGATTTCAAGTATGAAAGCCAATTGCATCAATTTGATAAGTTCATATTGCATCAAGGTACTTGAGGTCACTGAAAAACAAGTAAATGTTTTGGGGTTTTTTATGTAGTGCTTTGATGTGTATGAATTACAAGTGTTTACAATTATTACTGATTTCATTGTGCATTAAATCTTTGCTCTAAGAACTGAAATTACATCTTTACTGGACTAAACTGGAACATCCCTACTACGGAAGCTCAAATGGATATTTCAAGGAGTGATCTGGTAAGTCATTTTTATGGATTTTTTGCCTTTAAGATTTTCTCTTTAATTGAATTAAAGTAAATAAATACATTTGTTATTTTGCTGAGGATCCCCTGGAACCTCTTCACCAACCATGGCATGTCCCTGGACCCCACTTTGAGAACCACTGGTGTATCCATCATCCTCTCCATGTGTCCAACAGTGCTTCTCCTCTCTGCTTGCCCTGTCTGGTTTCATAAGAGGCTTTCTGTGTCAGTGAATTTTCTGCACCCATGCTTCCTGTCCACACACTAACCCCAGGGGCGCAGCCTTGTTTAATGCATGTCCTCTTCCCGTCGCAAGGCCCATAAATGGTCTCTCAGTGGGGAGAAGTGGGCCAGGGCTGCTGCATGCCACTCACATGAGATGTGCAGGGCAGCTGAATGCCACTGATGGTCTGCCCTGAGCCTTGCTGACTGTGGCTGATGACCTCCCCACTCTCCCCATCCCCTTCCCCCATGCCTGCTGCATTCCTTAATATACTCTCACACACTGCACTCTCTGACTCTGGGAAACTGACTGTAAAATAGTGACTGCACAGGTCGCGTACTCAGCAACTGCTTGGTTTTCAGGACAGCAAATAGCACCAATAAATCCATTATGACTCTCACTCAAAGTTGAGTGCAAAAGAATTATGGCAGGGGCCTGACATTCTTGAAATCATACATTTTTGCTTGGAATCCAAAGAGATGGTCATGGGGTAAAATTAATATCATAAGAATATAAACACAGTTAAGTGTTAACTATTGTTTCATTGTACAGATTATATCCATAATCTCCTGGTCTAAGTAGACTGAGAGGTGAAGTCCCTGACTATTATTTTATAAAAATGTTCACCTGTTTTCACTTATCATGGAACAAGACTAAGGGTGCTTTCACATCAAACAGGTTTTCAGTTCAAATGAACTTCGGTCAGTTTGCCTGTTTAGTTTGGTTTGTTTCAGCTGGTGTGAAAGCTGTCAGTCAAATTTGTGCGGACTAAACAACATAAGAGGCCACCTAACAAGGAGGGCTTCGAATGAATTACAAAATGCAATCCCAATCGCTATAGGGTGGCTACATTAGCCTTCAGATTCAGCACGACAGCCACTGTCCCACGTAAAATCGGACCTCATCAGAGGAAGCTGGCGTGCTTCCCTGCTGGATGTTACACTACCGTGGCCGAAGTGTGGCTTGTGTGTAACGGCACCGCTGCCGCCATCTAACGTACACAGCCGCAAACCCTTGTGGAATCTGACCTAGTTGGAAGACGCGGGCAGACATACTTTAGCTATACTTACACACAGTATGTACTTCTCTATCAACGACTAGAGATAAGAAAGAAACAAAAGGTGAGCATACAGTCAGCAGAACAGTTTTGTAACAGAAATGCTGTTTGAGGCTCTAATAAGATCTACTGTCAGCAATGTGAATGTTGCTGACCGTAGTTCTGTAGGTCCATGACAGTATTAGGACTGCAACATCATGACAGACATGGAAACAAAACAATTTATATGTACGCATTTGATCCATCACAATGCAAGAAAGTTTCATTTTCTTTAGACAAAAACATTTCCACACCACTTCTAATCAACATCTTAGTAATTAGAATCTTAGTAAGATCAAAATATTTTATCTTTTAAATCAGACTTCAGTCTTTCGCCTGCCACCAAAAGCTTCCTGATTATTGCATGCAGTGGATGTAAAAAAAAAAGACTTAACAACAAACATATTGATACAGAATTGTTCTTACCTGTATAGCTGACATTAGGACTAGTGTCTCACATGTGCTGTCTTGGTCTGTGCTGTTACTCCCACACTGACAGGAGTTATGAACAAGTACTTTTCCAGGGCCTCTGCCAAAAGTACAGACAAAATAAATATGTTACAGGAAGACTAGTTTAGTTAGAAACGCCAAAAAGTAGCTAATAGTACACCTTAAAATTATGTTAACGTTACCTCTGTGACTGCCTCTGTAAATTAACCTAAACTGAAGTTACCCAGTGATGCCAAAAACATCAGTACCAATTGATGGCGATTATGTAGCTGTTAGTTAAGCACCACAACATGGCACCTAAAGTAACATTAACTTGTTAATGTTAGCGTTAAATAATGACATGAATAAAAAGTTTGCTAAATATTGCTTAGAGTTACTATTCCTATACCCAAGACATGGCACCAGCATCATTGTTTAGGATATCAAACACATATCAGAAATTTCACGTTTTAAACACGATATTAATGCAGACACTGACGTTAACTAACGATGTGAAATCAATAAGCTAACATCGCTCACTGAGCTTCATGAATAAACGATTATATTTGTCGTTTGTTTTTTGGTTTAATGTGATGAATATGTCAAAATTGCAAATCAAATTGCCATACTGCCATTTTCTGGGGTTATTATCTCCTTATACTGTATATAATACCGTAATATAATACACATGAAATACTGAAATTTGTAAATTTGCACATTTCATCTTTACAAATATAACCGTCTGGGAAACTTCAGGGAACGTTCCTTAAAGGTTTTCTGGAGGTTTTTTATAAAACCTTTACATAACCTTCAGAGAACCTTTAGGGAACGTTACCTGAAGGTTCTCTGGACGTTTTTTAAAAACCCTTTACGTAACCTTCAGCGAACCTTTATGGAACGTTCCCTGAAGATTCTTGGGAGGTTCTTTAAAAAACCTTCACACAACCTTTAGAGAATGTTCCCCAAAGGTTCTCTAAAGTTTTTTTTTTTTCAAAATAACCTTCAGGGAACCCTTAGGGAATGTTCCCAGAAGGTTACCTCTTTACTGGGGGAGTAATGTCCGGAGCAGAGAATGAAGTCACCCTCCCTCTGTGTGTGTTGTAATCCGAGCTTCTCTGTTCTTTGTTTGGCTAGCTGGTTCAGCTGCGCTGCATGAGAGTGACCCCCCAAAATCATTGTAAAAGCAAGATGGCATAGTGCAGTTTGAAGCGTTCAGCTGAAACAATTTAATTGAGACTATCAAACTTTAGCAACCTAAAGCATATTTTACTTGATGTTTTAGGTAGCTAGTGTTAGCAGGGTAGCTAGCAAGCTAATAATTACGTTACATGGATTTAGGTCACTTGGCAGATCGAAGAAATAGATCCTATTGAGCAACATGGGGCAACAACTGTCTGTGTGTTTGTGTTCAGTTAGCCTCTGACTGAACTTAGGATTCACTGACTGTGTTGTGTGTAGTGATTCCAAAGACAGTGATTGGTCAGAAGCTGGAGATCCCGCCCTCCCTCCGAAACCCTGTGTACAAAACATTACCACGCAGTAAACCTGTCAAAAGTCCGTAAGCATGCATGCGCAAAGTATTTTTGCCGCCAAGATTGTGAAAGTGAGTTTGCTAGCCTGTGTCTGAATGCACAGACTTGCAAAATGGAGTTGCAGACAGAAAACAAAATGTACAAGTCTACAAAACTACGCTTACAGATACAAATGTCACTGCTCAAGTTTGCAAAACTAAGCTTACAGATAATTGTACAAGTTCACCAAACTACGGCTACAGATACAAAACCCTGTTTTCAACTACACCTTTTTTAATGATATAATATTTCATATAATGCTACTAACACTGTAAACTGGTTGTGTTTAGGAAAACTATGTTGTGTTCAGCTGAATTATAAAAAGATTACTTACAAAACTTACAAAAAACTCTTAAAAGTAAAAATGCTTGCAGGTAGAGAAAAGAAGGGTCTCTTTAGAAGTAACTCTTTTAAGTTGAGTCTTTATTGCTTTGGCTCTCCAATATTCTCAGTAGGTTTATGGCTCCTCACAGAAATGCATTGCTAAACTTAGGTGGGCTAAAAACCTTCCATGCAGCAGACCAGGAGGCAACAAGCTTCGGGAGTTTGGATTCCTTCAAAAAAGTTAATTTATGCAGGCCAAAATGATGCTGCTAAAAAATACATGGCAGAGGGAGTGAATACTGAACAGTCCATCTTCAGTCTGTGCATTTCCTTTGTATAAAAACTGATGGGGTCAGTGCAGACTGCTTTGAACCATAAGCACAGTCTAGATTTAACAGTAAGGTAAATCCCACTGAGGCTCAGATCAAAGTGCCAGATGACAGCACTCTCTTTAGGCTGTGCAGCAGTATTGAGCAGCAGCCAAATGTTCCACTTATTTCTGAGCTCGCATGTTTTGATCTGGGATATTCTGTACAATGCAAACACGTGATAAGCTATCTTGCTTCTAATTTCTTTTGGCCCATTATTTGGAGATCACCACTTAATTATCTCATTACAAATATAACAAATGATGCTCAAATTTGTCTTTAAGTTTTTCAAGACAATTTTTTTTTCAGGATTTAATTATGTTATCTCCAGACTTTTTCTCATGATCATGACTTGAATGTCGCATTATCAGAATTCAGTAATTCATGATCTATCTGGTTTCATCATGTTGGAGTCTTCACTCTCAGTCAAGTGCAAAGTAATATAAATAACAGTGAGGGTAGTAGTTAGTTACTTTAGTTAGTTTGTTAGGATCCCCATTAGCTACAGCATTGCAGCATGGGGGTACACAAAAAAGCTTTACATTGTGACAATGCAACCATAACACATAACTGTAAAAAAGAAACTGAAAAAAGACTAGAACACTCACACAGACAAGACAAGCTCCTGACAATACAATAATCAAAATATATGAAATCCAATTACTTAATTTATGGAGAATAACTGGTAAGATTCCTTTAAATTCTTTTCTTTACACTTATTACCTTGCTATTGCAATTAGCAACATAATTTGTTGGATTACTTCAACACAGTAACGCAACCTGAGCAGATTAAGAAACACATAACCAAATTGTCAACACATATAAAGCATAAAGGAATGCATTACAGACAGAGAAACACTGCAAGTTGTACATAACCACAGAACTGAGTTATAACACACCAGACGTTTCCGTGGGACTCTAAAAATTGATTAACCTGCCCCAAATAAACTTTTTGGTGAAATCAACTACTGATTCTAAAATTATTGGATTTTGAATATACAGCTAATGTTAGCCTTTTAATAAAGCGTTTTCATCAGTTTCATCAGTGTGTTTGTGTTTTCATTTTCTGAATTTACAGTAAATTTTTTATGTCGCAGATGCATTGTCAATTTTTTTTTTTTTTTCAGAATCAGAATCAACTTCATTGGCCAAGTATGTGTACACATACACAGAATAGACAGAATAGACATATAGTTAAAAACAAGGACAACAAAGCTGAACAAAGATTGGTTTAAAATTAGCATAGAACTATTATGTACATACAAGTAGGTGAAAAAACAGATGTATATGTAAACATATAAAGTTGTATAAAATATAAAGTACATGTTAAAAAACAGTATTTCAACTATGAAATATAGAATGTGTCATTAGTAGGTACAGTGGATGTTGCATACTACATGGTTATTGCACAGGGATTGTTTCTGACACTATATGACTGATGTTCATCATAGTGATGGCCTGTGGAAAGAAACTGTTCTTGTGTCTGTTGTCTTGGCATACAGTGTTCTGTAGCACCTACCAGAGGGGAGAAGTTGGAACAGGTTGTGTCCAGGGTGTGATTTTCCCAGCCCGTTTCCTGACAGTGGAGATGTGGAAGTCCTGAATGGAGGGCAGGTTGGCACCAATGATTTTTTCGGCAGTCCTAAATGTCCGTTGTAGTCTGTTCCTGTCCTGTTTGGTGGCCGATCCAAACCAGACTGTGGATGGATGTACAAAATACAGACTGGATGATTGCAGTGATGAACTGGATCAGCAGCTTCTGAAGCAGGTTGAACTTCCTGAGCTGGTGCAGAAAGTACATCCTCTGCAGGGCCTTTTTGATAATTTTGTCAATGTTGGACGCCCACTTTAGGTGCTAGGAGATTGTGGATCCCAGAAACCTGAAGGTTTTTCAATTTGCTTGTGTTGTATTCATTAGCAGCATTTTTTATGTAAGTGCTCCGCATGAGTCAAAATAGTGAATACCTTTTTTTTTCTTGTGTTTTCTTATGTTGCAGTGCACACACAACACACAAAACAATTCTTTTAGCAACATCTTTTTACTGCTATACAGTACATTAAGAAACCTTTTGTATCTTCATCTTCAT
The DNA here is from genome assembly GCA_005408345.1 of Macquaria australasica. Lineage (NCBI taxonomy): Eukaryota > Metazoa > Chordata > Actinopteri > Centrarchiformes > Percichthyidae > Macquaria > Macquaria australasica. The sequence goes on along the minus strand of SEMN01000473.1, from coordinate 309,461 downwards.
TTTTGCCTCTCTGTGTTTTGACTAATAGATTTTCCTACCAGCCACTGTACCTGACACCCAAATATACTAGTAATTTGGACAAACAGAATGAAGTCACCATGTATTAAGAAGAACAGGATATTCTGCTGCAGCCCCACTCTTTGATATGGACTGGGTAAATGGGTGTAGTGTTACATACATTCATGGCTGGTGCAGCAAGTAAAGTTTCACTCACACTAATGGCAGAAAAGAGAACAACTCAATAGGGTGAAAGGCAGAGAGAGAGATGGGACAAATAGCAGCTCTCCGTCTCTCTGTGTACTGTACACCATGATGTTTGTGTGTGGCATCCAACAATGACTATTGAACTGAAATCACAAACACTAACTTTGTTATGATATGGCGCTATATAAATAAAACTGAATTGAATTGAACATCTTTTGCACATTTTTGCAGTCAAAAGTCATGACAAAAGGTGATTTTTAAATGTATTGTTAATATTTTAAAAGAATTAAAGAAAGGTCTGGAGACTCATCAGACATGCTCCTTTAGTCTCCAAGCCTCTGAGTGGGCAGGCTGAGCCAGAAGGGGCACTGAGACACAATGAAAACAAACTTGTGCTGCTAACTGTAGATTACAAGCTAAGGACTGTGCCTTTTTTATCAGTAGTGTTGAGGAATGGACCACACCATTTAGCTTCTAAACTGACCAGTGTTGACATTAACAAGTACATTTTTAAGTTGTTTAATGTACTACAGCTGACTAGCTAATTAGCAAGCTGACAGTAGCAGTGCAGTTTCCTTCAGTGGGACAAACAACACGAGACACGTGCATGTTTGTAGATCAGAAGAAGAAATCAGCTAGAAAGCTAATAAGGGTTGTTGATCAAACTCTGAAGCTCTTTTGGTGTTGTGTCTCAGGTCACTGTCACCATCAATTAGCTGAATCGATTGTTAATAGTGTTAATATCGTATTATATTTTGATGCCAGTGATGGAGGCTTTGCAGCCATTCAGCCACCAATCTGTTGATTCTTCTGTAATTCTTTTCGGCAAGTTAAGGATATTGTAGCTGCTGGAATCTTCCTATATCTTCAACCCAGAATTAAAACTAGGAAGCTGACATGAACAGTTTTTTTGACTTGGCAGCTTGCAATTACGCTCTGAACAACATGACGTTTCAGTCTCAGACCTCACTTACTTCCTCTAGGCACTTTGTTAATTGAACTTTCCAGTCATTTCTCCACACCCTCCTCTTCCAGTCACCTGATCTCCACACCCACCTGCACCTGGATGAGATGGATTAAAATAAAATAAAACATTGAGTAGCGTAGATATATCAGACTTAATAGAAGGCAATTTCAGAAACATTAGCCTTTATTTCGTGTAAAAATAAACATACCATTGGTTTTGCACTGTTTAGAGCAGGGGTGTCAAACTTAAGGCCCGCGGGCCAGAACCGGCCCGCTAAAGGGTCCAATCTGGCCCACTGGATGACTTTGCAAAGTGTGAAAACAGCAGAGAAGTCATTAATTCCAATTTTTCAATAAAATGTAATGCTATTCCTATTGCACTGTCCTAATAAGAGCAGCAGGCACCAGGCCTTTCTGGCAGAAAGCCCTGAAGGCTAACTTCTCCTGCGTGCGAGTAGCAGGAACTATGCTGGATATGCTGTTATAGATCCCACATGCTTATTTACACGCTACGCGGCACAGCACTGTCAATCAAAAGCTACTGTTCATGCAGGAGCCGCCGGTGGAAAATGTCTTTGTCAAAGAGGAGAAAAGTGGACAGAGTGTCGGGTTTTCCAAGAAAATGTTTTGTGCCTTTGTAGATCCACTGTGATTTGTAAATTGTAAAAGTGGAAAAACTGGGACATCTTGTTGAAATTGTTGTTTTTCTTAAGACATCTCAGGCTGTTCATCATCTGTTTTGTAAATGGATGGTTGATTAATTGTGAACATTTTCAGAATGTACTTGTACTTATTTACATAAAAGAAAGGGAAACACTTGGAGGTATTATTATTTATAGGTTATTATGCAATGGTTTTACTGGTCCGGCCCACTTGAGATCAAATTGGGCTGTATGTGGCCCACGAACTAAAATGAGTTTGACACCCCTGGTTTAGAGCATTAAAGACAAATAGTATATGCTCATTTTTCAAAGGATAAGTGTTTTTCAACTGTCTTACCTCCCTTGTTTTTATAGATTTTATAGATGCTATAAAACCAACTTGCAGAGACTTGCAAGTTGCTGAAGAAAACTATTACTATATTGTTGGAAAATTATACCCAGTGATGAAGTTTCTCCAAGTTGAATGTCAAACCATAATAACATGGAGAATGGCTGACTAAAAGCTACAAATTCAGTCTCAAAAGGTATTATTCTTATAGGTTTGTCAGTTTCATATTAATTTAATTTGTAGTTCCTTCCCTAGTAATTCCTTATTATTTATTGTTGTACTGTTTGTTTCTTTTACACAAGTTGACCTGTTTTATGATGCTCTGTAAAGCACTTTGTAACTTAAATAGATAATAATAATATTATGCAGATTATTTACATATTATTATGTAATATTATATGTTGATGATTTACAGATTATTATTATGTAATATTTATATTATGTATATTATGAGCACAACACCGGCTGCGGCATGCATAATGACTGCTGCACTAAACTGTTGGTTAGGTTACTTGTGTTTCCAACTACAGCAGCAAACAATAGCACTGACAACTAACGTTAACGTTTGTTGTTGAAGTTACACAGCTATGTTAGCCAAACCAACGTAAGTTTAGCTTGCTAGTAGTTATAAGGTAAGCTTGTTTCCCTAGAGATATTAGAGTATTTGATTATTTGAGCATTGTTGTTTTTAGGTAACTTAACCACTTCAATAGTCACATCAATAATGATAACATTGATTACAACAATACTTACAGACATATGTAAACTCCTTTGTGAGCTCCATTGTTTCTTTTTGGTGCTCCAGCAAGGAACAATGACTGATGAGTAATCTTGCTTGTCAGCTTCAGGTGAACTGATGAATCTACACAGTTTCCAGTTCCCTTTGAACTGAGCATTTTTTGCAGTCATCTTTCTGGTCAGTCATACAGTTGGCTTGCTACAGGCAGCTCACACACAGCACACCCGGGCACGTCTCTCATAAACTGGCAATGTTTCAAAATGGCAAGTTAATACATCCCTATGTGGAACTGTATTGTCCTGCTGTATGTTCTCTTTCCTCCTGCTCTCTCTCTCCCGACCCCCTAGACTGAGGGCACCCTGCAGGACTGTTTTGCTCACACAGACTGGGATGTGTTTAAAGCCGCAGCCACTCTGGAGGACTCTTCTGTTAGCATACAGGATTATGCTGAATATGTGACTGGGTACATTAGCACTTGTGTTGACAACATCGTGCCCACCATACAAGTCAGGAAGTTCCCCAATCAGAAGCCCTGGATAAACAGTCAGGTACGCAATATACTGCGGGCTCGCACTGCTGCATTTAGATCAGGCAATGAGACGGAGTACAGAGCTGCGAAGTATGGACTGAGAAAAGCCATTACAGTGGCCAAGAGGCAGTACAGAGAGAAGCTGGACAGCTTCTATTCCACTGCTGACTCCGGGCGGTTGTGGCAAGGCCTGCAGCACATCACAGACTACAGAACCACCACCAGTATCATCAGCTCCACAGACAGCCTGCCGGATGATCTCAACACCTTCTACACCCGCTTTGAGACCTCCAGTCACAGCACAGAGTGGAGGCATACACACACCTGGAACACCCGACCCCCCTCCCCTCCACCAACAGTCTCGTCAGGCCAGGTACACAAAGCTCTGAGGAAGATCAATCCCCGTAAGGCAGCAGGACCAGACAACATCCCGGGGCGGGCTCTTACAGCATGTGCCAGCGAGTTGGCTGATGTTCTTATCTCCATCTTCAACCTTTCCCTCAGTCAGAGCACCGTTCCCTCCTGCTTCAAGACCACAATCATCGTCCCTCTTCCTAAGAAGAGCTCACCCACATGCCTGAATGATTATAGGCTGGTAGCACTCACTCCAATAATCATGAAGTGTTTTGAGAGAGTGGTGCTGGCCCACATTCAAAGCAGCATACCGAACACCTTGGATCCCCTGCAGTATGCCTACAGGCCCAACAGGTCCACCTCAGATGCTATTGCTGCAGCCCTCCATTACTCCCTCTCCCACCTGGAAAATAAAGACTCAAATATCAGGATGCTCCTTGTTGACTACAGCTCTGCTTTCAACACGGTCATCCCCCACAAACTCATCCACGAACTGTCTACGCTCGGTCTGCACCCCACTCTGTAACTGGGTCCTAGATTTTCTAACTGGCAGGCCCCAGGCTGTCAGGATTGGTAATAGGACTTCAGCCAGCATCATTACAAACATTGGCACTCCACAGGGATGCGTCCTCAGCCCCATCCTCTACACCCTGTTCACCTACGACTGTGTCGCCTCCCACAAGGACAACATCATCCCAGAGGTGGCCAGTCTGGTGTCATGGTGTGAGGACAACAACCTCACCCTCAACACGGACAAGACGAAGGAGATGATAGTGGACATGAGGAAGGGGAGGAAGCCTCATCAGCCACTGTTCATCCGGGAGCTTGAAGTGGAAAGGGTCAGCTGCTTCAAATACCTAGGTGTCTACATCAGCGAGGACCTCACTTGGACAGTCAATACCTCACAGCTGGTCAAGAAAGCTCAACAGCGGCTGTACTTTTTGAGGAGGCTAAGGAAGTTTGGCATGTCAGCTAAGATCCTCAGCAACTTCTACAGCTGCGTTGTTGAGAGCATATTGACCAGCTGCATCACCGTGTGGTATGGTAGCACTACTGTTACGGATCGCAAACGCCTGCAGAGAGTGGTGAAGACTGCTGAGAAGATCACCAGGACTCCACTGCCCTCTCTGCAGAGCATTTACCATCGCAGAGTCCACAGGAGAGCTGCCTCCATCCTCAAGGACCCCACCCACCCCCAGCACGGACTGTTCACACTTGTACCCTCAGGCCAGAGGTACAGAAGCTGCCATCATACTCCTAAACAGCTGACAGCAGTCTATAAACATGGACTACCTCATGTAACTGCACTTTACTGCGTGTACAGCGGATGCTACACTACTCCTTAGTTTGTACAGTTTATATTTTTATTGTATTTCTCATATGCGCTGGTTTTTAATTTTATTTTTTTATTTTTTTATTTTTTAATTTTAAAAAAAAATGTATTTTATACTTAGATTTATACTGCTCTGGCGTTCGTTGTAGATAGCAAAGACAGAATTTCATTGTACAGGGAAACATGTTTCCTTACTGTGCATATGACAATAAATAAATTAAAAAATTAGAACATTTTAGCACTTAAAAAGTACAGCATCCCACTCGTAACTAAATTGGTGAACAATGCGTTGTCACGGCAACACCTTTTGATGAAAACTCACAATCTTCACAGTGAAGCATCATCGAGGTCTTAAGACTTTGCTGACCAAATTTGAGGTGGATCTGGTTAACCTCATAGGAGTAGTGTGTAAAAGTATATTATACGCTATGACTATGATTCAATATTGACCCCTAGATGTCTTCAGGCCGGGAATCTTATCAAAAATGTGAAATCTGGAAAAGATCTGATAATATGGAGCTGAGTTACAACAGTTTCTTTTTTATGATGAAACATCGAAATTCGCCGCGACGCCACAGCAACGTCCTTCAGTGAAAACTCACAATATTCACTGTAAACCATCATCAAGGTCTTAAGGCTTTACTGTCCAAATTTGAGGTTGTTCTGCTCAACCCACTAGGAGTAGCATGTCAGACTATAAAATGTGTCATTTCCTGTCACAAAAAATGGTAAGTTTGGGGCCTCTTGGACAATGTACAGTCCAGTTATAAACCACTTCCTGTTTCATGTCGAAACACAAATTCCAATTGTTTGTTTGCTATTGAGCCATTTTGCCACACCCATGTGCGAGACCCTTAAAATATATAATTTTTCACCACTTCTGATGCATGTTTCATGACTTTTTGAGCATGTTTAGCCCCTCAAAACTGCAATTCATTTGGACAAAGAATAATTCCTTCAGTTACAATAGCCGGTCGGTGCTCGGGCCTTAATTATGTCAATTATAGCAAGTGGAATCACATATTAAACAAACTCTGTTACACCTTGTCACACTTATTGCAGCCGCTTGATCCAGTGCCTCATTTATCCTCACTCATCCAAAAAGTTTAAGTTTGATATCAGATGTAATATGACTTCAGGACTTTGAATCCCTCTCTATGGCCCGTGAGAGGTTTGCTGGATCAACTAATCCTGTTGTCAAACAGAGGCAAGGTCAGCAGAAAAGCCGGTTCATCTTCGCTCTTCCTAGCAGCTCTCCATTCTATTCTAGCATAGTTCCCTTCACAAAAAGACCTAGCTTTTCCCTTAGCTCTCCCTTGAGTCAGGTACAGCTTTGGGGTAGGCCTACCATTCTGTTTAATCTTCAGTTGCATCTCAAAAGCAAGCTTAGTAAAGTCATTTTCTACAAGGAACTCAAGGTCCCCATCTCCATCCATTCTGCTAACTTGCTAACTTGGCGCTAGTAGACTAGCTGGTCGGAGGCTCAGTGCAGGGCAGGGCGGCAGACAGTTTTTTTATGATGACGGCAGTAGTAAGAAGCCAGCTCCCTTGTTTTGTTTTTTTAAACAATGAATTGGCCATTCACTGTTGAGCTTGGTCATGCCTGGACTCAATGTGATTGGCTAAAACCTTTACTTTTTTTTTTCTCTAAGGGAAGCCAGGCAAAGCTGGTCTCCTTTGAGACCAAAGGAGCATTTCACTGACCAGTAGACAGAGCAGAGGACAACAACTTCACATTGTTATACACGCTACACCAGCTAAAGAAGAAAAATATGATAATACATTTTTCTTTATTATAATATATTTATGGGGAGGCCAGGCTTCCTTTAGCTACAGAGAGAAACCACCACTGCAACAAGCTAGCTTAGCGCTTGGTTCCTGTGCATGCCCAGTGGCGTCTGATGTACAAGGAACTGTTCTCCTGAGGGTTCATATTTTATCACATATATTGTCTTTGAAGCCGTTTCTAAAAAAAACTAAAAAAAACTAGTCATTGCCTTCTGGGCGAAGGAACATGTAGCAGCGGTGTGTCTCATTGACATGTTTTTAATATTTCTTTGGAAAACAGCACACAGGAATAACATATATCAGGCTTTGGATAGACACACAATATTTGTAAGTTGGATCAATTCATTATTGGTTTGGCTCTGCACATAGGATTTGTTGACAAAAGAAAAATATAGACAATCACCAGCTTTATCCTTCAAACCACCACTTTCAAAAATAGTTGCAACGTGATCCATGTTTAAGGAAAAAACACAAAGATTCAGAGTCAAAATGACATGCTAAAGAATAGTATCACACAGTGTTTAGGGTGTAATTCACCAGTTGACCCCAACACCCTAAACAATGGGAGCTTCTTTATCAGTGTCCCAATAGCTCCCCAGATTCAGTATGTTCTTCAAACTCCAGAGCTACAGAACAAGTTGAGCTGCAGGGTGGACAGACCAGGCAAAGCAGAAAACATTAAACCAGACATTTATGATGGTGACCTGTACAAAGTGCTGTCAGCACCAGGTGAAATTTGATCAGATCCTAACAACCTGTCATACACGTTCAATTCAGATGGTTCACATCTTTACAAGTCATCCATATTTTCCATCTGGTCCATTCATCTTCACCTCAAAGAGCCGCCACCAAAAACTAGGTTCAAACACATGATGTTGGCTCGGTTGTGGTATGGATCAATAGAGCCTCAAATGCATGTTTTTCTTAAGCCTCTTGTAGATCAAGCAAAAGTGCTTGCAACCAAGAGAGTGTCATCGCTACGATCAAGTCGGACATTTTTGATGAAGGATGGTTGTCGGGGACTTCACTGGAGCGTGGTGACCATGCGACCAGGTACGAGTTGAGAGGCCAGAGTAGCTGGGACGGTGGCAGGAGGCTGGCGTTGTCCTTGGAGGTGATGGAGTCGGATAATTGCAGCAACAGTGATGTACTGTCCTTGAATTTCGTCTTCCTCTCTTTTCTGATGAAGGAGGTGGGCTGGAAGACGCGGATAATTCGTAAGGTGAATTATAGTGGTCTTGTATGTTGAGGAGAGATGAGAAGGGCAGGATATGGACAATGGAAGAGACAGTGTGGAGGCTTGCTGGACTTACTCGCTTTCTGACGGTTTTTGGATTACGGAAAGCTGGATCTCGAGCATGGAGGCAGTGGAGAAGTTCTCGGCTTCTGTTGCTGGGTCTGCTGGCATCAGCTGATGGAAACTTTGGATGTGGTTGTACTAATTTGTCCGCATAAATTATCGTCCAGTGGGGATAGTAAGACGAAGTCCATGTTGGAGATGAGGTGAGTGGCTCGATGAAGTTGCTCCTGGGGTAGATAACGTTGCTTGTGGATAGCTTACTGAGTGTGCTTGAGACAAACGCCGTATGCGAGAGCGAAACAGGGGGAGAGGGTTAGGTGAGTATGTATAGGAATGCCATAAGTGGCTCAGTTAAGGTGTGGTCCTGCTCCTGAAACTCTGCTAGATAGCTCCAATTTGAGAAGCTGGAAGAAGAGAATTTGGACATTTCCAAAAAATGACTCAATAGTTAGCGACTAATCGATTAATTGAATAATTGTTGCGGCTCCAATCTGGGGCATCTTGTAGTACATTTGAGTGTTTTATTGATGTATTTTCTTTTTATGTAAAGATACAAGTGGATCTTGAATTGTGTTTAATTTATTGCTTGGTTATTGACTTACTGATGAAATATTATTGTTTGTTATTATAATATTATTTATTTATTTGCCATATATCTTGTGTGTCTTGTCTTTAAGCAATATAAGCATATTGTTGAATTGCTTATATGAATGACAAGTGGCTTGAGACAGCCAAAGTGACAAAACCAAATGCAGTCAGTAATTGTCAGGAACAGAATTGTCTGAATTTCATATGTAAATAATTCTGATATGAAAACATACCACCAGACCTCTGTATTGCATTCTTTGGGAAGGTAACTACTTTAAAGGCCAAGTGCTACTAATAAAGTACTACTACTATTTTGGCTTACTGGGCATATATGCTATTAATACCATTTCTAATGCTAATAAATGTTCTTGAATTGTTCTGGAAAGTCTATTTTTAAGAGTAGTGGAACCTTGTAATACCCATTTGAGTATTTAAATAAATGACATTTGATTATAACTTGGAACCAAGCATTGCTTCAATGCAAGTGCGAGTTTTGAATCTCGACCAGTAATACATATTCCTGAAGAATCAAATGTCGGTATAGATTTTTGTAAATACTGTACATATATTCAAAATCCCAGGTTCTGCAGTTCTCTATACAGACGTATGTAATATGTATAGATATGTATACAGAGATATTTTTAATTTTGAGTGCATCCAGCTTCACCTGCTTGACACAGGCTTGGCCTAGCAGTTACACCAGCTTGACTCACCTTGACCCATCTTTTCTCAGCTGGCCAACCATCTATTTCAGCTTGAGACCAACTTTTCCAAGCTGGCTGACAAGCCTGACCTTTGGGCCTTTTGTTTCTGTTTTTCACCAGGCTTCAGTGTTGACTGAAGAGGATATCAGTGGAAGAGACACGTTTTTCACTACTGACTGTTTGGGGCAAAACAAAACTAAATCACCCCCCTCACTAACAAAAATCTTGTTTTTAAATTTTACAGGTCAGCTATTTCAGAATAGTTTCCTAGGAGGTTTTCTGGAAAGAACTAAGAAATTTAATACTAATTAAAGAGAAAATGAAAGCGCTAATCCATTTAGACACAAGTAAACATTCATTTATTTTTCATTTGATTTCATTTAACATTTTTGTATGTATGTATATAAATAAACAAGATTTGTTTGTGTAAGCCAGAAAGTATTGTAGTACAATACTTTCTGGCTTACACAAGCAATTCATTGCAATGAAGTAATTGGAAGTATACCAATTAAATATGCTCTCTATTTCCCCTATAATTCCAACCAAATTACATAGTTCTTTCTAGGAATCTTTCAAGGAAAAAAAGTAAGAAATTATTGAGAAATTACAGGCCTGTAAACTAAAGCATTACCTTTAAGACTAATACAATAGAAAGAGAAGTAAAGAAACATAGAGATGCTCAGCAGGTAAATTCACTCTATGTTGCTGTCTCTGTTGTGGAGCTGTGTCAGTGATTTGTATGTGTGTGTGTGTGTGTGTGTGTGTGTGTTTGTGTGTGTGTGTGTGTGTGATGGCTCCACAGTGGAGGTCAGCAGTGCAGTGCTATACACTCAGCATTGTCTTCCTCCAGCAGACCCCTTCCTGCTTTTTAAAAAATGTCTGAAAAGCTCTCCAAACAGTTCAGCAGGGATGGAAAACAAGTATTTGCATGGAGAGGCAGTGAAAATGAATTCAAGGCCAACTGTAAAATCAGGATGAGTTTCCATCACTCATGCTAATGAGAAGGCATTCAGAGTGCAAACCTCCATAAAAGCTCAACTATTCCTGAACTGGAGTTCCACCCAGAATCAGAATTTCTTTCTCTTAGATTTAACTTAATTTGCCTTCTTGACCCTGAAAATACACCCTTAGGATCTGGCCTCTCCGTGAGCCTCATAGTTAAGACTAAAATTAGATACTTTTGGTGGAAATTCAGAAATAGATTACAAACAAAATCTAAAGCCATGTTTTCTTTGGTCCAAGGTCTGTCTACTAAATTATACAGAAATATATTCATTTACTATTTAAGTGTGACACAGACAGAGCATAAAACATACATTTCTAGATGAGGAACATTTGATATGAAATGCCCAATTTAGGCTTTATTTTATTCTGGAGACTGTCCTCCCAGGAAGACACCACTACTCGTGGTTTCATCAAGGGCCCCAAATCGGCATATGTTTACATTCATGGGACAAAGCCCCTAGAGGTTGTAATAATTATGACTTTTGTCAGTCAGGAGGAAAGGAAGTCAGGTGACGTTATTATATAGTGACAAAGTCCAAAGAGGGAGGAAGTCAGGATGGATAAAACAATAAAACATTTATAAAAAAAAAAAAAAATACATTTAACATTGGAGATCACTGTTTGTTTTCTGTTTCTTACAGACAGTATACCATATGGACAAGAAGTCCTTGAAATGCTGAGAAAAAAAAGTTTTGTACATCTACAATTCCTCATCTTCTGATGAAGATCATGCAATATGATCAAAAGCTCCAGAACAGTTTCTATATGATTCTCTAAAGTGAGGTGAGAGTTTTTTGTCAACTGGAGTTTCCAAGGGCAAGAATACACTTTGAAATCCAAAATCATGTGGTGCTCTAGTCTGATATGTAAGGATATGAGATAATTGACACTGGCAAAAAGCACAATTATCTGCTTGGTACCAACTTAGTGTAGACCACACATACACGCCTACAGTTACATTTACAGAAAATGATCACGTATTAAATCCCAACAATTAGATTTTATCCTCAAGTTGTTCAGTCCTACTAATTGTAGGACCTACTAATCTTTTTATTAACAATAAATCTCACAAGGGAGGAATTATATGAATCTGGGTTGAGAAAAAAATTAAAGATCCTCCCCTGCTCTCCCAAAAACCCTCCCCCCTTTCTGAGCACCCTTTCCCCCTAATAATTTTCATACAGTCACTCAGACAAATAGCTAGACAAGTGCTCTCAACTCTCACTGAAGTCCTTAAATTCACTCCTCTTGTTAAATAAATAGTTGATGTATTTTTGAGAAGAGAAAAAAGAGAGACGAACACAACAGATGTGTAGAAATGTACTGTAGGCTACAGCAACTGCCTGAATACATATGTAGCCATGAACGATGTCTTGGATGGTGCCTCCACGAATTATCTGTGCATCCAAGTACCAATAGAGAAAGAAAAATGGATATCAGGTGTCATAGAGTCACTTTTATTCACTGAAGGAGGAATAACAGCCAGGTGTTGAACACATGTACTGGTGGTTGTTACTGCACTGCACTGCTCGTGTGATTTCCCCACACTCTTTGACTTTAAGGTTTAAATGAACTGGAAGAATCTGAAGTTAATTGACAACTGAGGCAGAATAAATAGAAACAAAGGAGTGTTGTGATAAGATGATTGTTGAAGGAATGATACCTTTCTAACTACAACCACCAATCACAACACAGGGAAATTGTAGCCAATCAGCAATCACCCAGGACTACTTTTCTACCAAACAAATAATCCATCTTAATCCAACATGGCAGCTGTGTGACTGTGGCCTCCCACCCTGCCACTTACTGTCTAACAGATAGAGCTCTAATGCAGCTATAATGAACATTTGACATAGTTTGTTTCCTCACTCTGCTGACTCACACAGCCAGAGACATGCGTGATTACACAAACTAATGCCCACTGCTTATGATTTTATGTGATTAAACAAAATTCCTAAAACTAGACAGTGGGAGCTGCAGCATCCACATCGCCTGCCAGCGACTAATGGGCTCTCAGTGACCGCAGCCAGTGAGCAGAGTGCTGCGAGGCAGGGTCTGCTTTTTACAGATCAAGGTCATGGACTGGATTTTTGTCCACAAACCCCAGCTTTGCATTCTGGGTTTTGTTTCAGTTGTCTGTGGTAAGCCTTTGGACAGTTACCTTGGGTGTTTCTCCAACAGCTGCTCTCTAATTCAGTAGGTAGTAAACCTTCCAGGACGCCAGCCATTTTCCAGGGAGTCCTGGACATTCATGCCACACCACATCATGTGAAATTCACACAGTATGCTTGTTGCATGGATCTATTTTTGTCTGCTTTTTAGACATTTCACTATAATTTACCACCACGTCCAGGAAAATTAAAGACTCCTAGTCATAATTCCTATTTAGATGTTGATCCCATTGATATGTCACATAATGCTTACTATTATAACTTCAGTAACACAATACTTTACCCCCCCCCCCCCCAACATTTATAAGCAGTATATAAACAATGAATGAATAGCTTATAACACATTATAATGTAGTTGTAAGCATGGACATTTTCAAGTGTTTATTTTTGTATTTGTTAACAATTACAATGTAAGCCCTCATATAAAGCCTCAATAAAAATTATAATTTTTTTTTTGTTCCGGCGCCGCTGTGAGTGGCAGCCTGTTGCAGCAGCTCCCGTTCGCGGTTTGAGTTTTTTTGAGTTTACTAGTTTGGTAGTGAAGTATACTCGTTCTTTTTTTGCTATATATCTGTATGTATTTGCTATGTATTTTTAGTACTTGTTATATTGCTATTTTTTGGCATCTTTGGAGTTTTTTGGACATTGTGTTTATCGTTTATGGAAACAAGACTGCTGATGCCCTTAGAGACGGCGTCCGTAGTTACCGCCGGCAGCCATGGTGATTCCATTGTTTACACCAGGGATCAGCTGTTAGCTCTCCGTCATACAGCGGTGCTACCACCCGGGGAGAGACCTGATGTGCCCAGCGAGCTTAGGAGGAGGAGATGGGGAAGCCGAGCGGGGACATTTTTAGTGTCGCTCATGGGGAGGATATTGACAACCTCACAGACTGTCTGACGGACTACATAAATTTCTGTGTGGAAAACACCATCCCCACTAGGACTGTACGTTGTTTCGCCAACAATAAACCCTGGCTCACTCCTGATATTAAGGCTCTCCTCAAGGAAAAAAAGAGAGTTTTTGTATCGGGTAACAAGGATGAGTTGAAGAGAGTTCAGCGAGAGCTAAGGAGGAGGATCAGAGAGGGGAAAAACAGCTACAGGAGGATGTTGGAGAGTCAACTGCAGAAAAATAACACCAGAGGAGTCTGGAAGGGCCTTAAAACCATCTCGGGCCATATGGACTCCAAGCCCCGGCCTGCGGGGGATCAGAAGTGGGCAAATGACCTGAACGTATTCTTCAACAGATTCGATCAGGCATCTACCCCTCCCCCTGCCCCGTCTCCTCTGTAACCATCATTACCATCTACCCTCCCTGCCTGCAGCCCTCCCCCTCCCTCATCTCACCACTCAACTACTTCAAACATCCCTCTCTCACCTAGAAAAGGCTGGAAACACTGTGAGGATCATGTTTTTTGATTACTCCAGTGCTTTTAATACCATCCAGCCCAGGATTCTGGGGGACAAGTTGGAGCACGCTGGGGTGGACCATCACCTGGCAGCATGGATCCTGGACTATCTCACAAACCGACCACAGTATGTGAGGTTACAGGACTGTGTGTCGTTGACCGTTCTGGCGCCTTTCCTGTTCACCTTCTACACAGCGGACTTCAACCATAACACTTCGAACTGTCACCTGCAGAAGTTCTCTGATGACTCTGCCATCGTCGGCCTCATCACCAACGGGGATGATAGGGAGTACAGAGAACTGACCCAGGGCTTTGTGGGTTGGTGTCAGCAGAACCGCCTCCAGATCAACGCGAGTAAAACCAAAGAGCTGGTGGTGGACTTCGGCAGGCGCAAACTCCCTCCACCTACACCAGTGAACATCCAGGGAACGGACATTGAGATTGTGAGATCGTACAAGTATCTGGGTGTTCACTTGAACAACAAACTGGACTGGTCAGACAATACGGACGCTCTGTTTAAGAAGGGACAGAGCCGTCTCTTTTTGCTCAGGAGACTAAGATCTTTTGGAGTGCAGGGTGCGCTCCTGAGGACTTTCTATGACTCTGTGGTGGCATGTATGGGGTGACCTGTTGGGCCAGTGGCATCTCTTCCAGGGATAGAAAGAGACTGGACAGACTGATAAAGAAGGCCAGCTCTGTCCTTGGATGCCCTCTGGACCCAGTGGAGGTGGTGGGAGGCAGGAGAATGGTGGCCAAGCTATCATCACTACTGGAGAACACTTCCCACCCCCTACATGTCACTCTTTCAGCACTGGGCAGCTCCTTCAGCGACCGGCTGCTCCACCCACGGTGTCTGAAGGAGAGGTACCGTACTGTCAGACTCTATAATCAGTACAACTCCCGGTAATCTACACTTGACTGTCAGTGTGCAGACTATTCGCTACTATACTTCATCTGCTGCTGTGCATTATCTTCATACATATATTGTATTCATGATGTTATCTACTTCATATGTTGCTGTGAAATATTTTCATATACATGTATATTATATATGTGCAATATTTTTATCTTATCTATTTGTTCACACTTACAACTGCACTCAGTCACTATATTATTTATTTCTGTCTATACTGTGTACAGGACTATTTTTCTATTATTTTTTAATTGTATTTCTATATATGACATTTTTGCTGGCTGCTGTAACACTAAAAATGTCCCTGCTGTGGGACAATAAAGGCTTATCTTATCTTAGAACTGTTATATATACAGATAAAGAAAAATAACAAGTTAAGAAATATAAAGCATTTATTATTTATGTTCTCTTTATAATTATATGTATTAATGAAATTAATTTGAGTACTTCTTCTTCTTCATTCTCCATGACAACTAAGCAAACTCCATCTGCTGATGAAGGCCATGAGTATTAGTTCCAAGGTCAGAAGAAGAAAACCATTCAAGCTCAACACGTTTTCATGAGTTTTGATTACATATAAAAAGTTGAAAATGTGTATGAACGGTAAATAAATGCCTTATGACACACCGTAAGGCTCTGTTCATGTGGGTGCTCATATACCATTAATGTGATTAGAGAATGCTATACTGTGTTTAAAACACTTAAAACTTAAATAAAAACTTTAAAATTTCCTTGTATCTGCAAACATCTCAATTATAGTGTGTTATAAACCATTTATTATATATGCTGCTCATGAATGCTAAATAGGGGGGATTAAAGTGAAGTGTTACCACAACTTCCATTTGACATGAACATGGCGATGATAATCCCTACAATGAACTGTAAAAAGCACTCACAATGACCTTTTCCAAAGTAATTCCTGCCCACTAGCCCTTTACGAGTGTCACTACTCATGGAGTCACCCTGAGCTGTAGAGGGCTCTCTGCATTAAGGTGGAGGATATAAATAAACATGTACACCCATAGACTGTATATAAAGATGGCCGACGTGTCTCCACTTCCTTCCACTGTGCAAAAATAAAGCCATAATATCCCGGTTATGGGCTCTGCCAACTTGTGCTGGTGATGTCATTTAGAGCCAGAGTCTGCGCAGTAGTGATGATCAAGGTCCCGCCCATACATCTGCCGGAACCACAGGTTGTCAATCATGACGTCACACCCCCTTTTTATAGTATCAAATAATTAATTAAAACCAAACTTATCAGAAAAATGAACACTTGAACAAACATCAGCGTGAGTAGAACTACCTAAAATGACAGAAACCATCTTTGGGAAAATTTTATTTGACATGTACTTTGATTTTTCAGTTTGGCCCATGTCCCATCTGCTAACATGAAGGAGGCAGGGTTTATTGATCTATACTACAGCCAGCCACCAGGGGAAGATCCAGATGTTTTGGCTTCGCTTTTGGGGAGCTGTCATGTCATCCATCTTTATTTACAGTCTGTCTCCACCAGAAGGAAGGAAAGCCTGTCACCATGGATACTGATGGATGCCTTACTATCTCAGCTGATGTGTTACAGTATATTAAAAAAAAAACTTCACTATTAAAAAAATTGTTAAGAACAAGATCAGTGTCAAAGCTTGACAGCATATAGAATTTAACTCACAATCAATAATAAAGTTAACAGAAAGCAGTGATTTCCTTTCATTTACTATATGCTGTGTCCTCTCATATTGTTTTGTTTGCTTTTTAGCCATGCTAGTGGCATGGCTCTATGGATGGCAATGTTGGGTAGGTCAGTCCACCAATTTGGTCCAGACTGAAATATCTCATCAACTATTGGATAGATTGCCATGCAATTTTGTACAAAGGTTCTTGGTTCTCAGAGGATGAAGCCTACTGACTTTGGTGATCCTCTGACCTTTCCTCTAGTGCCACCATGAGGTTGATATTTTGTTTTTTAGTGAAATGTCTCAACAACTTTTGGATGGATTGCAATGAAATGTGACAGACGTATCCCTGTTGCTGAGGGGATGAATCCTAAAACCCTTGGTGATCCTCTGACCTTTCATATAGCGCCATCATCAGCTCAAAATTCTAATTTGTCCAATAGTTTAGTTTATGTCCAAATACCTGTAAAACTAATGACATTCCCATCAACCTCAGCTGTCTTTGTGTTTAGCAAATGTTAGCATGCTAACACGCTAAAGTAATATGGTGAACATGGTAGCATGCTGACCTTAACCATTTAACATGAAGCCCCACTGCGGCCACACCCTTTAAAATGATTTGTATTTAATATATCCGTACATGGTATGGTTAAGGTAAGGGAAAGATCATGGTTGTGGTTAAAAGAAAAAGCCAAAAGTCAGACACACTACATGCCCTTTCACCATCCCTGACCACCTCCACACCCTTATTTTCCACATTGCGCCATAAAGGGCATAGTACTTCCTGTACTGGCACTGAACGTTAGTATTGGACAGAAACCTTGTGCTGCAGAGTCATCCAATGTGAATGTAGATGTAATAAGATAAATGGCTTTACTAATGTAGGTGTAATTTAGATGTGTCAGTTAGTAAGAATTGAACGTAACTCTGACTGTCCATACAGATGGTGTGACATCATTGTCAATGATTGATTTTGAAAGTTCAGCTATCTAAAACTTCAGCTAGACATGTCAGGTTTGAAGAGTGAGAATTCTGATAGAAAAGGCAAATACGCACTTTTTCTTCACTGACAATAGCCTCAGTGGACCATGATGCAATGCAGCCAAAAGACGGGTTACATTTCAAGTTAGGAGCACCACAAGATATACTGTAGTCATAGACACACATACCTCACAGCAGAATCACCACATCTTCAAACTTTTTATATGCCAATACATTTTTGAAAGTAACAAGTTTATACCTGTTCTCTGGAGGCTGTCATAAGGCATTCTGGTAAACATAGGAAAGTAGAATTAGACAGCTTATGGGAAACTATAATACACTACTAGCATTAGGTACTAGATTTGCTCTCTTAGGCTGAATGTACAGATTGCAAACAGATTGGATGGATTTATGTTATAAGACAGTATACTTTAGATGTTTATGACATTGGTAGTCATGGTAACAACAACTGTTTTTTTCTCAAGAGCCTTTTCCAGTCAATACACCTGTTAATCAGCCAATTGAGTGTTTTTAGACAGGCTGAGAGAAAATCTCAGTGAATCTGGAATGGCACAAAAAAGAAAGAAAAATAAAAAAATGAATGACAACAAGGCTTATATGGTAAGACAGAAAAACACTAAGAGAAGGGATTGCTACAGGACAGCTCCGTGACAGGCTGAATCATACGTACTGTTGCAATTAAACCAAATTCAGTTCTGTCCTACTCAAACTCATACTCACTAATTATACTCAAACTCATGGCATTCTTTGATTAAAATGCCCAACAAACACCAGCTGCTGAACTGAAATATTCCCTTCACCTTAGACTGTACATATTGTGATCTGTGACACCCCATCTGTCTGTCTGCCTGTTCACTATGGCAGCTGCCATTTATGATTTGGATCAAAAGCCCAGTTGGTCAGCGGATCGCCTGGAAATTTCCACGTTCTAAGGTTGGGGAGGAACTGTGGGCAACATCAATCCAAATTCATGAGGCTCACACGTGACATGGGACGTCTGCGAGATACACTTCTTTGGTTGAGAAGCAAGGATCCCTGACAGGTCAAGGAGAGGAAAGGGTGGAAATATCAATGCAAGACGGAAACGGTGGACATACCTCCGGCAATTCAAAATTCAATTAAATTCAATTCAGTTTTATTTATATAGCGCCATATCATAACAAAGTTATCTCAGGGCACTTTTTCGAATAGAGCAGGTCTAGACCGACTCTTTAAAAATAAAATAAAGAAGAGTGAAAGACCAGAGAGGGCTAACCGCATACCAAAGATTTGTCCAACTTAAAACTTCTTGGTATTTATTATTTAATATTTCTACAAGGAGGAGGCATTTCACATTTCTGCCCTGCTTGTAAATTAGACAAAGTTGTGATAGAGGACCCAAATCATGTGATATCCATTTACATTACTGTGTAATGAAACAGAATTTCAATTACACTGTGCACATCATCTGACACCATAAACATTACACAAAAATAAACACTTATATCCAGAAACTTCAAAAATGGATTATATACAAAAATAAGTGGGTGAAGAAAATTTAGAAAAATGTGATAAATTTAAAGTTTTATATAAAATCTACTATCAATTCAAAATGATCCTCAAAGAAAATTAGATAACATGAGAAAGTTATGGTGATAAGATAAGATAAGATGGTGATGAAGATATATACCTTAAATTGTCAAATGAAAGCCAACTTTCATGTCTTAGCCTGAACAATAAAGGTGGGTCACAAGTATGACCTTTCTGCTTTGCCATTTTTTTGATAAGCATTAAGCTACAGTAAGTGAAACTTGACGCTTCAATGTTTCACATTTAATGTGAAACAAATGAACAGGAAGTGTTGAGTTTCATTGACAGTAGCTTAACAGTGATTGAAAAAACGACAAAAATAGAAGCAATTGAAAAAGAGAAAGTGAGACCAGCAGTTGTGAGTACGGCATGCCTCTGTTGTTGAACTGATGGAATTAGTAGAAATGTACATTATACTGAATTCATCAAGACAACAGACATGATGCCATAATTTATGTGCATGCCAAGATAAAACAGCAGGTGGCACATAAGTTATGCAATGTCTAGTATCTCTGACTAGCTCACTCAGTCCTGTCTCACTTTAAATATTCTTTTTCCTTTATTTAGACAAATAATATATACAACATATAACATTTACGGCACACACATACATCCCTCATGTATCTGGGGGTCACGTAATATGGCCAAACCACTCCCTGGCTGCCAATCTAGACACACCATGGAACTGAAATGTATTTACGTTAAATCAGAATATGTAGGTAAATGTGCCAAAACAGTGTTCAAAAGAAAAATTAAATAGATTAATAATAATATCAACAATTATAATTGTTGTAATAATAATAAAATTATATAATTAGATAAATAAGTCGTCATCAGTATAATGAGGTTCTAACTGGGTTAAGACGGATCCACCGGGAATAGAGCCAGCACATCTGGGTGATGGGGGGCAAAAAGGAACCAAATAGGTTCACCCGCGGTCCACCCACCCCACTGCCCTCCACAGCAGAGCATAGCATATTGGTTATGTTGAGATACCTGAGATTGTACCTACGCACGTGCATACATAATCAAAAAACATTTTCCCCCTCTTTTCTATCCTTTTTCTCTCCCTTTCCCCTTTTCTCTTTTATTCCCATCTTTCCCTGTGGCTTAGTTGTGCTTAGTTGTAGTTTTCTTTTAGATGTTAATCCTTCTATCATCCTGTGTGTTTTGACATCTGATAGTTGTGTTCATATTTTTATATATATATAACTGTATTTGTATTATGTGTATGGATACATCTATGGTTGAATTATAGATAATATTAAATACATCTTTCCATGGAATTATTATATTAATTGAGTCGTCCCACTTATTTAAAGCATTTATTGGATTTTTAATGATTTTATCTTTGACTGTAAAAAATGTATACATTTTATTTTTAATTTTATTTCCATTCATCCATGATAGGTCTCTACCACATGGGCAGCATACCACTTGTTGTCTTGGTTTTCTGGTTAAAACATTTTTCCAGAAGTTAGATACTGATATGGTAATTTTGTTATATTCTGCGGTTATGTTGTTACATACTGGACCATACTTGTGAAAGTTTTGGAAAGTCATAATTTTGCTATTGCTATCAATTAAATCCAACAAAACAAATACAGTGTTTTTATTTAGTTTGTAATCTTGCCGATAACCAGTGTTGGTTATGGTATAATTTTGGTATGATAGATGCTTTTAGGGAGTTGTTTAATCCTTTTAAATTCAAAAGTTTCAAGCCTCAATCTTCAGTATAAATATGCTCTTCTGATTTTATCCAGTCTGTTATTCCATATAAATGTAAATATTATTTGTTCATATTTTTATACAGTTCATTCCGAAGGGGTGTATTTGAAATCTTGCTCCTCCCCCACTTACAGAGTTTACTTCACTATGCTCAGGTAACATGAGGCAAACAAGAGCATCTTCCAGAGTCAGTCAACAGTCATGTCATAATCACCACTTTGCTGCTCTCGCTCTCTTTTTAACATTAATATTGTTCTCACTCACTAATAAATTCAATTCAATTCAATTCAGTTTTATTTATATAGCGCCATATCATAACAAAGTTATCTCAGGGCACTTTAAATTCCAGTCTTTTCTACTTTTTTCACTCAGTGTTAAGCTGCTGTCAATGACTCACTACTTCCAACACAGATGTTTCACATTAAACCTTCAAATGGCACAAAGGACACATTCTGTCCCTTTCCGGGTAGCCTCTCATGGTGAAACAACCATGGGAAATGTTGGGTTTCACTGACAATGGCTTAACAGCAATGAGAAAAATGGAAAAGTAGATGGCAAACGCCTTTATTAGCGACAGTCCTTTATTTGTTCAGCCTTTGACTCTTCTGTTGTACTGATGCATTTATTTAATGCTTTGAAATATACTTCATGCTGAATTGTGTGTGAACATGTGTGCCATTGCAGTACAGGTAACTCCACCCCACTGATGTTTTTTACCTGGTCTTGATTAGGGACCAGCCTTCCATGCCATCAACACCCTTGGATATTACTTGAAACTTGGTTATTATTTGAATACCTGCTTTGATTTGGTTTGTGTCTGAATTTGGTGTCTGGATTTGGCAATACTGATATGAAAAATCTGATGGCACAAATGCATTATACTGTGCAGTGTTATGCAATTTGTACATCATAGTATGAAGAATGAAAACTTTTGAAGAATCTCTTTCTTTCTCTTTCTTTTTTTAATCATGGTTGAAAAGATAAAAAGAAATTATTTATTAATGCAGGGATTAACATTTGACAGTTAAACCAAAATTCAGAGCAGTGTTTTTATTCTATCATACAGTATTTACAGACAACTGTGATTTTAGTTTCTGTATCTTGTAAATATGCGTATGAACTTTTGACCCAATATCTGTAAATATTGAGTGGGAGTCACTTTACCAAGGGAGATAAATTCATCCATATACTTCTAGATTGTACATGCTGTTTAGCATGGTTCTCTTTCGTAGCATTGGTTTCAATGTCTCACTGTTGGCTACGCCCCATGTAGAGATGTTTTAGAGATGATCTCTGTTACCGACCAGTATGCAAGACTGGTGATTGACCCTTATAAGATCCAATCACTTTTTAGGCACACCTGTACTAAGAAGGCTACAGGGCCAGATGGCATCTTGGCATTCCTCCTAAAAACATGTGAAGAGGAGCTGACATCAGCATGGTGCCCCATCTTCCAAAAATCTGTGGATTTGCACACCATCCCCACCCTCTGGAAAAAATAATTACACCTGTCCCTAAAAAACCTTGTCCAAAGGTAAACAATGATTTTAGGCCTGTTGCATTGACATCCATTATCATGAAATGTTTTGAGAGGATCATCGTGTCCTGGCTTAGGAAAGAGGTAGATGTATTATTAGACCCCTTCCAGTTTGCCTACAAGCAGGGGCGTGGCACAGATGATGCTATTAATAGCATCACATATCTGGTCACTAAACACCTGGAAAACCCCAAGGTTTATGTACGCCTACTGTTTGTTGATTTTAGCTCAGCTTTCAATATGCTGCAGCTTCACATATTGATTCAGAAACTGAAACAGATGGGTGTTAATCCTTATATTTTAAGAGCATATTTTTCATTTCTAACCAATCGTACCCAGCATGTTAGGGTCAACAAAACCCTCCCAGAGCCCAGATTAATCAGCACTGGTGCCCCTCAGGGTCCCACTTCACACTTTACACAAATGAGTGCACGAGAACTATAGCATTAAGTTCTCAGATGATACAGTCATCCTGGGCCTAATGCACAGAGACAGCAGTTCATCAGTTTACTACTTTTAAACGAGAGATTTGTGCAGTGGTATGACACTAACCATCATGTGTTGAATTTGAAGAAAACTGAGGAGATGGTGTTTGATCCTAGGGCAGTGGGCAATCTTAGGCTGGTGGTTATTCACAATGAATCCATCAACCAGGTCTGCTCTTATAAGTACCTCGGGGTTCATACTGACAATACATTCAGCTTGAGGACCCATGTTGAAAGTCTCTGCTCTTGGAATTGAGCAGAAGTTCATGTTACTATTTTACCATGCAGTCTTAGAGAATATTATAAGATATGGGATAAATCACAGATTGCTCGTCTGGTACAGATTGCTATGAAAATTATGGGGGTTAAAAAATACTCGTCTCTCAAAACAATCTATGAGTAGTCTTTCATGACAGGCACAGAAAATAGTGTCTGATCCAACTCACATTCTCTAGCCAGAGTTCTAGCTCTTACCGTCTGGTAAAAGATTCAGGGTCCCCCAGAACAGACTGAACCACTATAAACATTCATTCATGTAATGTAGTATGTTGACCATGGGGGTTGATCAAATTGTTGCTATTGTCAGAGGGTGCATATGTGTATGTGCAAACTGTCACACAGAAGCTATGTGTTGTTGAGATGTTGACTTTTTCTTTTAGTATGCAGTATGTATGATTTTATCTTCTGTGGAACTGCAGGACAGAGTCCAGAACAAACTTCCCTATGGGGACAAAAGTATATCTTATCTTATGCATCCTTTGAATTTCTCTATTTTTTGTGAAAATTTGCAAAACAATTAAATCATTTTTGTTCAAGCCTCTGAAACATTTAAACCATCAATGGATATTAAAACCCTCTATGGTATGATGTTGCCTTATATTCACACAATACATCCCCAGTTGTGATGCAATACTTTGAAAAAGAGCCAGAACCATAAGGAACCAATAGCAGTGTTTGAATTTGTCACATGACTCTCTGGAGGCCATGCTGAAAACCTTTTTTGCAGACTGTCCCACAAGGATCAGCTCAACCATTTCTCTCCACAAAAATGGTCTGAAAACATCTTTTCCTGGCCTTTTTCAGTGTGGAAAAAAATTGATTCACAATAATAGGTGAGTAAAGCTTAATTTCTAATAGTTTAATGTACTTTATTTGCTAATTAAGTAATGGAAACTTGTTAAAATGCAAATGTTGCCTTGAGGCAACACCGTACCATTATGGATTCACCATGACACCATGACATTGTGGTATTGTGTATTTCATAATAATCATCATAATTTTCTTTTTATCTCTACAATTTAACCTAGATAAATTTGATGTTAAAGTTGTAGTAAAGTAAAGTTCAGGCTATTACTGTACATTGTAGGCTATAGTCTATTACTATTACAGTGAACTTTGTGAATCTTCTTTGCACATGCTTATATTTTCCACACGTTTCCTCCATTTACAGAATGAACGTAACATCATTCTATGCCTCTTCAAGGAAGAAGGTAGAACTAGCACTCCCAGTTGATGTTAGTGAGGATAAAGCCATGAAGAAGAAAGGCAGGGGAGCCTTGAAGAGAAAGCCACAAGCCATGATGGAGTCCAACTCAGGGAAGTGAAATGGCATGACAATCATGCTGTCCATCTCCTCTCAACCTTTGCCTCAGCCAACCCAACGATCTCCGTGCAAAGATGGGATAAGAAAAAAAAAGAAGCAGTGCAGGTTACCTGCCCAAGTGTCGTGCAGGCATACAATAAGAGTATGGGAGGAGTGGATCTTCTAGACTCGCTGATTGCTTTCTACAGAACAAAGGTCAGGTCAAGGAAGTGGTATCACAAGATTGTGTTCCACATGATGGATTTCACTCTAGTGAATGCGTGGTTTTTGTACCGCAGGGACTGCAAGGACTGTGGCGTCCCGAAGAAAGATGTATACAGCTTGCTGAAATTCAAAGCTGAAGTTGCAAGTTGCCTTTGCAACGAGAGGAAAGTCTTGAAGACGAGGGGGAGACCATCACAGAATGTTGAGGGAGACCTGGCTGAGAAGAAGCGCAGAGGTCCTGCCTCATCAGTGCCATCAACACCTGTGCGTCAGGACAACACTGACCATTGGCCTGTGTGGGTGGAGAAAAAGGGCCGGTGCAAATACCCTGGCTGTAAGGGTATAGTGAAAGTGCAGTGTTCAAAGTGTGTCACTTACCTATGCTTCACTGCTGAGAAGAACTGCTTCATGAATTTCTATAAGCAGTGAGCCTTAGACTCTTCGACGCATTCATTCCAATAGGTTGTTCCACAATGGTACAATGTTGCCTGCAGGCAACATTCAGACTTGTAATCTTATGAAAAGAGTTATTTTTAACATTTTAACATTTTAAGTGGCATGCATTTTAACCTGTTGAGGCTATTGAGTATTTTCCATGTGTTTTTAAATACATTTTGTTAAAATTTGAAACAATAACTCCCTTTTTTCGTTACTTACCATTATGGTACAGTGTTGCCTCAAGGCAACACACCCCAAAAAGTACCCCCAAAAATTATTTCTTGAAAATTTCTTTAGATTATGTTTATTTGGTCTATTCTATGACAAAAAAAACTACTTCAAACATTTTTTTCCCAACTGACATCATAATGCGTACCTTAGAGGGTTTTTTACTGAATGCCAGAAAAAATTCAATTTATTTCAGCTCTACTTCAGGTTTCGGTGTCAGCTTGTCATAGTCATAGAACGAGGTCTTCTTTTTTTAGTTGCCATTTATGTACCTATGTCATGAAGGAACAAATTCATTGTACAAGGCACAAAAACTAATTTCTACAGCCACAGCATCCTCACTGAAACTGAATGCAGCTCAGCAGGTTGCGTTTTGAGTTAAGGTCTTGACTTGTACTTAACCCCAAATGCTCTCTCAAAGCTCAAATTAATAATTATTTTTCCACAATAAATTCAGCTCTGAATGTCTAATTCAGCTTTTTAAAATGCATGTTCTACAAGTAGTTTGAAAATCAGTGTTGCATAATGAAGATTTTAAAGCTTACAGAGGGGTTTGTTGTGAGGCTCATTTGCCTTGATTAACAGGTGTCTCATCCTATTACACTTTGTCATGGTGGTTGCCGTTCACTTATCCAAACACAGCTCAAGCTAGGCTCCACCAAATTTAGATTTTCTGTCTCCAAAGAAGGTACGAAGATAGCTGCAAGCAGTAAGTCCAAACTACATAAATGCTGGAATCTACATTTCCCTTACTGCATCTCAATAACATATTTTCATTTGACCCTCCCTGTCTGTTAAACACCTGCAACTTTCAAACTCAACTTCACTAGTTTGTAACGCAGGCTTTTTGTTATAAATTTGTAATCTCCAAGCCCAAGCTGAGAAGACCAATAAGAGACCAATAAAAGATCAACAATTAACTAATTGTTAGTTGCAGCTAGATTTGTATTTTATAAAGTGGCAAGAGCAGTGGAACACTGATATAAGGGAAAGGTTTCTGTACAATTTAAATAGTCAACATTTAGAAACATAGGTAGGTCAAGGAAAGAAGAGGTCTGTTGTGCATGTAATCACAGACTGTAATAAGTTAGAACAAGAAAGGCAACGTATGCAAAAAGTTCTCGGGAACGCTGGAATTCAACCTTAATTTTACATTAACTTAACATTAATGAACCTGTCAGTGAATCAGGTAGTACAATTTTCTTTGATTTTATCACAAAAACAGGATTAAGGGGTAAGATCTAATCTCTGGTCCACACTCGGAAGCAGAAGGTGGTGGTAATGTACCTAATACGCTGATGCCAACCACCGTTAAAACCTAAAAATAAGAAGTAGTTAGGGAGAGTTAGATATGTGGTGGAAATATTTATGTGTAGCCCTAATCTGATCAAGGCTAGATTATGGAAGTATTGTATATGGATCAGCAGTAAAATCTGTACTTGCAGAGCTGGACGTAATACAGACTTGGGCTCTGAGGGTGTGTTTAGGGGCAGTGAGAACTTCGCCAGTGTGTGCACTTCAAGTGAAGGCAGGAGAATGCCTCTGTGTCCTTGTCAAAAACAACTGCTTGTCAACTATTGGGTAAGTCTGAGGGGGCATGGAGATAGTCATTCAACAATAAGGGTCTTGCAGACATGCAGGGAGAAGGAAATGACACAAAAAACAAGGTTTGGTTGGACAGGGGACCATATGGCAAGATATATGGGAATGTATGATAAAGAATTTTTCTCAACTGTGGAATGGCCTATCAGACCTGCCTGTGTATTACATTCATGTGTAGATCTGAAACTGATTAAGATAAAGCACAGTAACAAAACCACTGATTTAATTAGTGAATACTATAGTTATAGGGACCATAAGTAAATGGACTATTTATCAATTTTTACTGATGGAACAAAGGATCCACAAACAGATGCAACAGGGTCCCCAGTTATGATTCCCAGTTACCAGGTGGAAATTAGAAAACGCACATCAAATTAACTGTTTGCAATGCTAATGTTAGAATGGGCTGAACAGGTGAGATCAACCAAAATACTCATATGTAATGATTCTGTATCAGCACTCATACAGCTTAAAACAGGTACAACCAGTAATCATCAGGATCTGCTTTATGAACTGTTCAATTCAAGAATAGCCAACCAGCCTGAATAAGTGGAAACAACTGTGTGGATGTGCAGGGCCTTTATGTGTGGAAGAGTATCTTATGGTGCAGTCAGACTGGATTTTAATTCCCATTCATTTCTATGTGGAGCAGGGTGAGACACATTCACGTCATGTCACAAATTAACCTATGGCACATGAAATCACAAAGCTAATGCTAATGTGCAATTTGAAAGAGGGGGTTGGATTTAACTTTTATTCAGGAAATATTGTTTGTTTATATTCTTTTTTTGTAACTGCACAGCGAAATAATCCAAGCAGCAGAGAAGGAGGAATGCTGCTTGGCTGCAGATAGTAAAATGTTTGATGAATTGTTGTATGCCTTCTAGCCATGCTAGCTCCCACAGGTTATGGTTATGTTCCCCACGCTTTTGGCCACACCATGAGAGTAAATTTCACCATTTTGTTTTCTGTACATGGCAACTACAAACAAAGACTTCTTGCAGGTCCATGACGGGATGCAAAGTCTCCTGCACAAAAGCAGGACACACTACACACTAGGGCATTCACTGCATTTTAGTAGTCAACTTCTCCCAAAAAGTAGTCGATTAATCGTGGGAGATAAATCACTTTTTTTTTTACCCAATAACAATGAGCAATTCTCGTCAAAAATGTCTTAAATACAACCAATAAAGGGTTGTAGGCGGGACCAGCCAGGAGGTAAGTGAAATAACTGTCCTCTTTTGGCTCTGGTAGGCTGTTTACAAATGAGCCGTGATCTGATTGGACTAAACCCCCAGCAAGCATGTCTGAGATGGAGCTACTGTTTGACTGCAGTAACAACACAACTGTTTTCCTTCTCTAAATACCTTAAGTTCTGTTCATTTAACATGGCATAATGTAGAACAAAACTATGTTCAACAACAACCAAAGTTATGTCCATCTTTGGTCATTGGAAAGCCGTCTCAAAAGCTCTGAAAAGCCTACTATGATGCACTATGATTACATGCTCAAACAGTTTGAAAAACAAGATCAGCTTTGGATATAACTTGTGAAACTACTGTAGCAATCTCGCCAATAAACACAAATGTCCACAGCTGCATAAAGTTTACGAATATTGGTTTATTGAAATAAACATCATTAATAGTGACTGACACATTGACACAGCAGAATGAGCTGTCATAACAACACTATTCAGATTATTAACATACATTTTACCCAAATGACTAGTGTAAAGAGAAAAATACAAATGGCTAGTGTAAACAGAAATGCAAAACATACTCACCATAATGAAACGCCATAACGAAAGTATATGGTGGTAAACGTTATTCCACTGTGTGTACAGATGGCAAAGTAAAACAAAATATTTAATATCTGCCAAGGCTACTCGCTTTATTCTGTGAAACCCCTACTATACACCCATCCACAATCCCGACCTCCACACCCTACTTTCCTCCTCTTCATAAAGGGTACACTACTTCCTTCATTGACACTGAACGTTAGAGCTGGAGCCAAATAATCATGAGGTGCAGAATCATCCAATATGAATGTAATTCCTAGGATACTATGCTCATATGCCCAACCAAGACCTCCCTAAAAGGTTTTGCATCAAACCACACCCTTTACTTCTGAGAGATTAACATTTACACAACCACAAGAGGTCACAAACGTAACATAGGTCATTTTAAGTGAACATAGTGAGGACGGTCTCCAAAAGTTTAGCACATAACCAAAACTGTCTGCATGGGTGGATACCAGTAGAGTTGAGTCATATTTTTTGTAATTTCATTTATTTTTTGTAATTTAGTTGAACGCACCCAGAGTCAGATGGAAGGTGGAATTTTCCTTTAAGGGGAAGGTTGAGTGAGTTTACAGACTGATGTTCTCAGACCTAGAGACTAAAGTTGTATCTTTCCAGACTGTCCAGGGAGTGTGGAGCAAATACACAGAGTCTCTGCCTGTTTACAAAGCCTGAAGTATCAACAGCACTGAGCAGCAGAGGAGTGACTGACATTGATCACTGGCAGAGAATGGGTATTTTGCGGGAAGAGACTGTAAAATGTTACTGATTGCTCCTTTAAAGATTATGGATAAAACAGGCAGGATAAAGAAGCCATCTGCTTCATCTCTATTGCATCAACACAGAGACTGCTGTATGTTAATGCTAAGTATTCGCTGAAGAGGCCTCATCCTCGTCTTCACATGTCAACACCAGAGAGCTGGCTGCTCCTGAAGAATCCCATCGTCATGCCTCAGCGGTCCCTTTACTGCCTTTATGTATCTGTTTGCTACCCCGAGGCGACAGGAATTGTCTGTACTTAAACACAGAGGAAGAGAGGACTCCTCGCCGTCTCAGTTGTCCCCCCTCTCCCCTCATCTCTGTCTCTCTGCATGCGGTTACTGCCACTGTTTGTCTAAATCATCAGAGGCGAGCTTGTCCTCTGTGAAGTATTAAACGCCACACTTCTTGCCCTCATCTTGTGGTGCTGCTGTAAGTCTACAGGTCTGACAGTCACTTCATTCTGCAAGAGAGCACACGGCCACACACTCCATCCATACACACTCAATCCACTGCTGGATTTACACTGGAACACTGAAAGCAGTTGTATAATGTCTTTTATGCCTCAGATGCTTTATCAAGACAAAACCTTTTACTTAGCTGAACAAGCACCGAAAAATGTGTTGTTCTAATATAAGTGGCAAACTGAGTCAACTTAAGTGAACTTTAGAAATACACAGATTTAAGAGATTAAGTTTATGTAGCTACAGCTATTTAGTTTTGATTTCAGGTCAGGTTCAGGTCTCAGTTTTAACTGTACTGTTAGCAGAGAAATTCAAACCAGAACCAGTCCTAATCTATCACAATGAAATCTTTGGCTAATGAGCATTATATAGAAGTAGTATGGGGGAATGGTTAAAGTGGCTACCTACCTTTATCATAGTTTGCTTTGCTTGAATTTGGATCAGAGAGGTGACCCTGTTACTCCTCAGAGAAACATCAGTAAAAAGACACATAATAAGCCTCCATCATGTAACTTTCTTTAAATTAAAAATACTAAGGCTTTCTGGAGGATTTGAAGCCAAAAGCAATCAATCATGCTAGAGGTATGGTAATAAGCTATCAATATTTCTAAACAACAGAATTTGAGCATTTAAGAGAACAATCAGTCACAAGACTTGAACTCATAAGTACTGAAATGGTTCTGAATGTGATAACTAGACTATTCATTTTAATCTGACCTGAAATTGACAACTGTATTTAATTACACTGAATTGAAAAGAAACAAACATCAGTTGAGATTTTACATTGTACAGTTAAATTATTGCCATATTTGATTACATTTTACATCAATAATCTGGAATAAAATGTTTGCAGAAATACTTCTACTAAAACCTCCACTATGGCTGTAGTTTAGATGAGGAAATCATCAGTGACTGTTTCATCATGCAGCATGCATGCTAATACAAGGGGAGAAAGGTGATATGTGTCATATTCAGAGGTCCACTTCCACAGGTTGCAGGTGGATTTGTAATCCTGCTGAACATTTGATTTGGCTTCACCCAGGCAGCAGTGATGTCCCCTCATCAGTTTCATGAAAGTCACCCAGTCATTCTGGGCCGAGCTGCTGACATAAGCTGATATATTCTTCAGAGGCGTGGAGGATACCCCCGACTGCTGAGGGTTATGATGTGGTGAGAGGGAATAAATGATGACGATATCAAAGGGAGGCCTTCTTGCTCTCAGCCTGCCTCGTCCTCAGGCTCTGACTTCACTGTTCAGTCCAGCTGTAGGCCTGTTTTCACTGTCATGA
Source organism: Macquaria australasica (assembly GCA_005408345.1). Classification (NCBI taxonomy): domain Eukaryota; kingdom Metazoa; phylum Chordata; class Actinopteri; order Centrarchiformes; family Percichthyidae; genus Macquaria; species Macquaria australasica. The sequence goes on along the minus strand of SEMN01000473.1, from coordinate 278,087 downwards.
TGATGAGAAACATGTCGATTTGAAATGAACTTGACCTTGATATAACAGGGAATCCTGTTGAAACTTTAAAAGCTTTAGCATCTATTTCCAACCTTTTATCATTATCTTAATTTAAATCTAGACTGTTGAAGGGAGAGGATATCATCTGTGGATTATGAATATGCTTGTCATTGCTTTCTTGAGATCAAATAAAACTTGTATGTGAATTGCATACATATTCCTATATCTTTAGATTTACATTTACACTAAGAAAAGCAGAAGCCATTAAAGGGGTTTGGATAGATGAAGAAGGCTTTAAGGATGTGGAGAAAATGTTCTAATAATAACATTCAATGTTGAGCATCCTAATGTCCTGGAACCCCAAATAAATGTAAATTTGGGGTGCATTAAAGGAAAATCCAAGTTGTATAATTGTGGATGTATGTTAGAAACGCTTTCCTCAGCAGAAAAACAACAGTATTGGTTCTTTGTTCAAACATTTCAAAGGACCTATACAGTATATTTACTCTTTCCTGTAAAGTGACCTCTTGTGGTCATGCAAATAATGACCGACAGAATCAAAGGAGGAGGTAGCGTGACATGATTGCAATGTATAGTCCAAACAAAAGGTTTTATTTTGTCACCTTCATCAAATGTGCAGGGCCAGTTTGTGGGTTACCAGTTTAGTATTTGTCTGTATGTGTGCTTAAATACAAAATACTTGAAGAAAACAAAAGGGTTAATTTTATTATTTTATTATAATTATTATTTTTACACATTAAAATTACTACAGTGGAAACCTCTTATAGTGACCACGAATTGATCACTATAAGCGGATGATTATTATAACCAAAACATTATTTTTCTTTATTTCTCATGCAGATTACCATCTAATTGATATTTGTATATTTATTACATGAATATAAAGTAATGAAACAGACAGCTTTGCTATTTACTGAATTGTATCGGCTGTTTTAAAATACAGTACATCTGTTTCAAACGATTCTCAAATGACTGTACAAATTAAATGACTGTACTTAGTTTAGTAGGCCTACTTACTGCAGCCTGAGGAACACCAAGTTTCGCTGCTGCATCTCGTTGGCTTGTTTTTGGCAGTTTGTCATAAGTGTCGAGGAGACTGTGTTTTTCATTGAGAGTAAATTACTTTCTTTTTCCTGTCATGGTCGGAAGCAGACGGGTTACTGCCAGGCAAAGTATCATGGGAGTAAAGAAAAAAGATAGAATTACCATAGTTTTAAAATCTTTTTTTTTTATATGTTGTCATGTACGAAAAGACCCAAAATGAACGCTACAAGTGGACTACTTGATTAATATATGCAAATTATTTCTCTCCCAAGCTTTTTGATCTATATTTGATCACTGTAACTGTGACCACTATAAGCGGTTTCCACTGAATTATTATTATTGTTATTATTATTAATTAAAGTTGGTTAAAATCGATAACAAAACCAATTTGGGGGGAGTGATGTGTGATTGGGGGCCCACAGATCTTTTTGCCCAGGGGCCCCTATTGGGTTAATCCGGTCCATCAAGATAGCTTCTATCCGCAATTTCACAACCCTTCTTCTCTTCTTTTTTCTTTACATCATAGTGAAGTAAATTATTCATCTTGTTTCTGTGGTAATGCTCTAAGGACCATTGGGAGCCCCACTATTCCGGTTTGAGGAGCCTTGTTCCATGCTCCATGCCAGAGCTGCCACAACACAGCGGCTGGTTAAGGGTGATGGAGAGAATGCGGCAATCCATTGGCTGCAGGCTTAGTAAATTTCAGTCGGTGTAGTCCAATGGCAAGCTAGAGAGAGAGAGAGAGAGAGAGGGAGAGAAAGAGAGAGAGAGAGACCTGGTTTCTCCATCACTAATCTTGTCCTCGCAATACACTCGTTCTATGAGAGCAATTAGATTCAGCACCGTTTCCAGTGCCTCTGCAATGACTCATTGAAACATCTTCTGTGGTGATAAAGCCGCATCTCTTTTCTCCCCCACCACACACACACACACACTCACACACACACACACACACACACATAGGACGTATAGTTGGGCTGCCGTCAGTGCATCGGGACTGCGCTTCTTACTTTGGATTTGCAGAGCAGGAGGCTGGACGTGGACTTTATTGTATTTTTCCTACGTGGTGTGTATTTCGCCTGAAGTCGGGATTTAAGAGGCAGACGGTGGAGATACAGGCTGAGGTAAGTGTTGCGGGCTGGATGTGATGCTGAGCCTTAGCCTACAGCTTTTTCGCCAGCAGGAAAACAGTCTAAATTTATAGTAAAGCGGCTGAATTTCTGTGCGATTTAGGCGATGATCCCCCTCCTCCTCCTCTGACGGCGTGTCCTCACGCGTTTCAATCGTACAAAGGAGCATAATCGACAGGGAATTCATCCAGAGACGTTTACTGTTAACCTCAATTGGATCATAATATTTTTACAATCAGAACTTCCTGGAAAAATATTGGGAAACACGGAGGTTTTGTATCTAAAACCCCCGCAGCAGCAGAGGCTCATTCTTGCGCACTTTCATCAGACTCCACTTGAGGTTTTGTTCACTTGTAAATGCTGATGAAAGAAGGAATGATAAAACAACTGCGAGCACCACAGCCAGCAGTGAATATGCTGATCACAAGAGGCCAAATCGCAAATCACACATCACGCTATTTATCATTTGTATAAATCAGTGTTTGAGCGTTATTCCTGTGCGGTCACTGTGATGGTGCTTTTACCAAACTCGGTGCCAAAGCAACAGCTCGGTTAACTTTAATGCGACAGGACGGACAAGAAAGGCGGTTGTGATCTAACAGCACAAAGCGCTTTCCCTCAAGATGGCAAAGCGTTGAAACCAATTTCACACCTGCGTTTTTCCACAACTCTTTTGTGTCTGAACGAGGTGCAGCAGAGACATGCGTCTTCCAGCAGCCCACTGCGCGCATCTCTATCCAAGCAGCCACAAGATGGTGGTGTGGATATCTGGATGTGGATTTTAAGGGGAAAAAGAAAGAAAAAAAAAAAAGGGGGGGGGGGGGGGATGAGTGGGGTTTGTACCTTGCATGAATTTTTACAGCTACACCGCTGTTAATGCTGTGATTTTCAGCTTGTATTCACGCTGGGTGGCATTCAGACTGACTCCGCAGAGATGTGCATGGACTGCAGCTTCACACAGGCTGCTGGTTTAACATGGGGATGACCTTGCGTGTGTTGTCATGCACATACCTGCTCCAAAGTGAAAAGATAATGTCCAGAGTAGCTTTTAGGTCCTTGAACAGAAAGGGGACCATGAGAACACAGAGGCATAAAGTATTTTACTAGAAAATACAAGATCTGTCAGTATCTTTGTAGCAATGCTGTTATATGTGTATGTGTGGGTGTGTTTGCTTGGAAAAGGTGTAGGTGAGACCTCTTTTGCATTTCAAACCTGCATTGTATGAGGGGTAATAAATTCATCTCGCAGGGAATATATTCCTAAAAAGTTTAATATCTTCCTCCAGCACAGCTAAGCTTTGACTCATTCTGGTGTGAAGCAAAGGCTGCCTTCCTTCACCATCTTTAGCAGAGAGGGGGGAAAATGGCCAGGCAGGTGTAAATTTCACTCCAGAGTGACTGTATGAGACAAAATTTGAAGATTATGGTAATTCACCGTGAGTTGTTGTTTGACAGTGATTGAGAGAGCTGGACATTTCCAACTTCTAGGAATCTGCATGTTATTGTAAAAAAAAACATTTGTTCATGTACTACAGTTCTGTGTCCAATCAAACAGTCATCCTCTTTCAATCATTTTCCCCTCCCGGCTTGTGATTGTCATGCAGGATTTTTGTCCAATTTCAACAAACTGCACAGTTCATCCAGGATGAAAGGCATGTCATTCAAAATGAAAGTCAAATATTTACAACATGCACACAACATCACTCCATAATCCACTCGTCCTGCATGATCCAAATAATATCAAGGATTCCTGGAAACTACATGTCAGGGGACAAGTGCAGGAAATTGGTTTTATTCTTTTGTCTGAGAACAATCTTTTAAAATCACAGTTTGGCCTTAAATCTTTTTTTTTGTTTTTCATTTTTAATTCAATGAATGTTAACAGTGACCCCAGATTTCCCTGTTGCCTTTTTAGATTGCACAAAAGGAAGGTATCTAGTGTAGAAATGACAAACTGGAGCTAAATCTGGCCAAAATGTCGGCATCTGCTTCCATAATGTCATTTCCACTGCAGGCCTTCCATCATATGGTACATCAACATATTCATCTGACAGGTCAGTTATGACATGTGGATGTTGAGCAGGCAGCTGTTTGCTGATCTGTCCAAACCATATGCACACAAAAACATGACTAACAGGTAGAAACAGCACAGAGTTGTTGTTTTTGCAATGCTGAGCTATCTGCTATTGATACATTTTATTTTGTGTAAGCAGAGCTACTGGAGCTCTGAAGGAGGGATTATTGCACAGTAAGACATCCTGTGGTGTGTCAATCCCACACACAGTCATTACGCCACCATTCCTCTGTTGTCTATACGGCATGTTTGCTGCAGTAACCAACAAAGACTAAGAAAATGGCAGTAAAATGACAGATCTGTTAACTATATGGTTAATCTTTAATCATGCTGTATTTGAAAGAGTGTTTAGCAGTCTCAGGTATACTTTTTTCTTTAAGAAAATGTGTCAGTATTATTTTTTACTAAATTAGTTGCATGTGAATGGCATTGCCGTGAGCTTTCACTCCAGGCCTATGCTTGTTTGATTTGCATATACTATGTACTAGGGTTGAGTGTCAGTGGTGTGCACAGGCTCTTAAGGGGCAGGGTCAAACATGAAAAAGTGGCACCTCTTCTGGGAGGGCAAAATAAGTAATCAGTAGCAATAGAAAATTATTCAAATGGCTGCTGAAACTGAGTTCTCATTTGTGAGAACTGGGAGAAGGTGTAAAGTTGTAGGCATGCAGGCATTTGTTATTTGTGTGAGACATCATCAGCCTGGTAAATGGAGAGGCATTGCACCAATTGCAAGGTGGCTCAGTGGTTGTCACTGTGGAATCCAGATCTGGCCACTGGGGCTCCTCTGTGCGGAGATTGCATGTTCTTCTTTTGTCTGTTTGCGTTTCCTCTGGGTGTTCCTTCCACAGTCCAAAGATATACTGTATGTGGGCGACTCTAAATTTACGAGTGTCTCTCACCCAGCGTGAGCTGGGATAGGCTCCAGCCCTAGCAACCATGTAAAGGATAAGCAGGTACAGATAATGGATAGATAGACAGATGCTTATAAAGGCTGGGGTATGCTTGAAATGAAGTAGTTAATACAAAGTGTTATTTAACCACATCTAAAGGCAAACATATTTCTACCTGTTCTGTATGGCCATACTCAAAGGCAGGGTGAAAAGCCTGCCGTCACAATGCGATGAATCTTTCGAATGAGGATAACGGCACACATTCTCAGACAGTCTGCCCTGGAAGACATTCATGCTGTTGCACTCGGTAGTTCACATTGAATGTGAAAGTAGTTGTGTAAAGAATGAAAAAAAGAAAGTTTGAGAGAGAAAGTCAAACCCTGTCTATTTTCACACACACACATAAAGTGGGCATGATTGTTGGATTCATAGGGCATCAGGTATGGGGAAGCCGGTGCCCCTGATGGCTAGTCCGACTGTTAAGCCTTAAACCAACAGCTAAAGTCCTCATCTTGCTAAAATATGACTCAATGAACCTTATTCAACTTTGAGCAATTGACTCAAAATTACAATCAAATTTCCTATTATCATTCTTCACACAGATTACCATCCATTTATCCTGAGGTCAATTTGCCCTTACCAGTCGGAGATGTTTGTTTTGTTATTGTTGGTACAAGTTTTGTGGCCCTGGCAGTAATGTGAAGTAGTAGTGGTAGTAATTTATTTCAGTCTTTATTAACAAATAAATAATAAATAACCATAAGGCATTAAATTAAAAGGAAAACAAAAAACTTTGGACCAAAAAGGTGTAGGCTGAATCTTTAGCTTATTATACCTACCCTTTTTACATAACATATACTAATAGGCAACCCTTTCACTACTAGGTTTAAGCTATACAAAAACAAAAGTTCCAAACGTTTCATACATAATAGTGATCATAACTCAGTTTTATATTTGTTTACCACCTTATTCTTAAACAAATTTGCTACTATTCCACAAGTTGACAGATTTGACCTTTCACAGTTATGCATCTATTTTTTATATTTGTCCATACCCTTGTTTTTTTAAACAACTATTCCCCTAAATTCATACTGGCTCTCTCTAATTTCAGACATCTCCCGAGTACAGTTAGCAAGTAAATAATTTTGTGCTTTGTACATTATCTGTGCAGTTTTAAGATCAACTAGAATTTTAAAGCATGTAAGTAAGTAAATAGTGCGTTGGTTGGTTCACAATAATCCGATCGATTTACAATTCTTATAAATCTCTTCTGTAGCATGAACACTGGATTAGTGTTGGTTTTGTATGTGTTTCCCTGAACCTCCACACAGTAGGTAATGTATGGAACTACAGTATGAGAGAACAATACAATATATAAAGTGAGTTCTGTTTCAAGATATCTTAAGTTTTATATAATATTGCAATGGTTTTATACATTTCTGTTTTTACATAATTTTTGTGTGTGGTTTCCACCATAATTTATGATCAATTATCATGCCCAGAAATGTATTTTCATACACACTTTAAAAATATCATTTATATACTGTATAAACAGTTTAGGGGTGAGCACTGAACCTTGTGGAACCCCGCAAGTAACCTTCAACAAATCAGATTCGACTTTATTTATTTGTACATATTGATATCTATCATCAAGGTAACTTCTTAGCCATGAGTATGCTATCCCTCTGATACCACATCCCTCCAGCTTCTTTATTAATAAGCTGTGATCAATAGTATCGAATGTTTTTTTTTAAGTCTATAAACACCCCCACAGTATATTCCTTGTTGTCCATTACAGTAGATATCTCTACTAGCAGTTCCATCACTGCCATTGAGGTGGACCTATTAGCTTTAAAGCCTTACTGATGGTCACTCAATAAATTGTGTTTTTCTCTTAAAATTATCAAGTTTTTGGTGGGGAACTGGGAAAGCAGATAAATTGGTCTATAACTGGTGAATAGGTGTCTCCACTTTTATAAATAGGAATGACTTTTGCTGTTTTCATTTTGCTGGGAAATATACCTGTTTGGAAGTATTGATTGCAGATATGTGTCAATGGTTTCAATATACATTCTAATAAATTCTTAACTAACAACATATCAATTTCAGTGGACTTTCTATTCTTAAATGTATCTATAACAATATTAAGTATTTCCTTTTCATCAAAACCGTACGTACGTACTTTGGATTGTCTCTGTGTTCCTTGAGTGTTACTCCTATACTGCTCCAATAGTTTGTGATAATACTCCTTCTTATTAGATCTCATAATACTATTTTTATATATCTTATATTTGTTTTCTGCTTCTTTTGTTCTACATTTTAAAAATCTCCTATATAATACATTTTTCTTTTTACATGCATTTACTATCCCCTTGGTAATCCATGGCTTGTCCACATATTTGTGCTCCCTTGTCAGTTTTTAATGTACAGTTTTTTTTGTTTTTTGTTTTTTCATATAGCACAATTAAAGCCTCATAGTCTTTGTGGGGATCATCATTAGCATAAACCGGTTGAGGCAGATGACCGCCCACCCAGAGCCTGGTTCCGGTTCTGCTCGAGTTTCTGCCTGTTAAAAGGGAGTTTTCCTTTGCCACTGTTGCCTAGTGCTTGCTCATGGTGGGAATTTTTGGGTCTCTGTAAATATAAAGAGTCTAGACCTGCTCTATATGAAAAGTGCCCTGAGATAACTTTATTATGATTTGGCACTATATGAATAAAACTGAATTGAATTGAAACCTCGTTCCAGTTTTGTTTCCTTAGGTCCACCTTGAGGGTAGCGATGGCTTCTGGTGGTCTGTGTCGAATCAGTTTACAAGTGTTAGACCTATTTTCATTTTTTGTCTGAAAAATTGCAAAAACAGGAAGGTGGTCACTTATGTAAATTATGAGTAGTCCACCTACTATTTTGCTTTCAGTTTTATTTGTGAATATGTTGTATATAAATGTAGCAGTGTCTGTTGTGATTCTACTTGGTTTTATAATCACAGGACATACGTTATTGCTGTACATTGTATTAATTAAGTCTGTTGTCCATTTGGGTTTAACAAATCAATATTAAAGTCACCATATACAATTTGCCCCTTTTTGTCATTCAATTTGTCAAACATACCACCGAATCTGTCCTTGAATGTATGAAGGCAGGTTCCCAGTGTTCTATATACACAGCTAATGATTATATTTTAAAAATTTTCAACATCAATTTCTATAGTTAAACATTCCAAAACAATGTCCACAAAATCCACAGCCATCAGTACCTGCGTTTACATGGGCCCTGCCTCATGTAACCACCTCAATTGGAAGAGACTGCCCTGATCCGGCCCAATCGGAAGGAATTTTCAATCGGGTTGAGAAGGGTGGTGGAAAAATATTAGCACCTAATAACCATGTAAACGCTTAATCTGATCATTTCTCTCTGGTTAGAATAAATCGATTCTTTCTGCGCATGTTTGCCCCACGTGGGGCGAACGTTAGGTGACATGAACGAGTTCCCAGGAGGGACAGAAACATGGCAGCAGCAAAACAAAACTGGCCTGTGGCTGATACAACTTTTTTGTTGGAGATCTTAAAAGATTTAAGAATTGCCTCAATGGTCGAGAGGCTTGAAACAATGAGTTACTCAAACAAGCCAAAAAAAACCCCATAAACTTCTTCTGTTATATTTATTGACTTGCCATTCCGGCGTTTGTAGTTCCTCTTTCGGGGCGTCCTCCCCATCTTTACCTCCAGCTGTAGTTCCTGGCATAAGTTCGGTGTGTGGTATCCATTAATCTCATGATTAAATCCTCCATTCTTGTGCATTGTTCCAGGTCATCATTACATCAAGAAGGTTTAATGAATCTGATCCCCATCATGGTCCAGATGATACCTCAGAAGCTTTTCTGTCCTGACAAGAAAACACACATGCAAAAACATGCACACAAACACAACAAATGGCATGGCATGTATGATATATATGTATATATAGCTAATTATCAGCTGCAGTGGTACAAAGTGTTGAGTATTTTATAGTTAGGAGGACAGGGTGCCTGTGACAGGATCATTTTATAATGATTGAAATGCAAATGACAGAGAATGCCTTCATTGGTATTCCTAAGACTTCTCTCCTATAATCATTAAGAGTGAGAACAACGTTCGCAATCTCCTGTGTGCTTCTGCCAAGGAGAGTCACGGAGCACGCTCTGCATTCAGCCTGAGCAGTCTGAAGGACAGTTTATCATAAAACGCCACATTATTACAAATACTGTAGACTGTGTCAATTTATCACAGAAACATTTACAAGCGTATAACCTCAGTGAACAATGAGCAACAATTTCACCTGTGAAAAGTCTTGCTGCATTCACCCCCTTTCACTGTTTGATGATTTCTGTGCTGCCATGTGAGACGACTGCAAACACAGCTGCTAATATTCTTCATATAGTAGTAAATTACATCATTATATAACTGTTCTTGCAGGCAAACATCCAATGACGAACAGCCTGTGGTTGTACTCAAACACCAAACAAAATGATGTGCTCAAGGCAATATATCTCCTTTTGCTAGGACATCTTTTTAGGATTTAAAGTAGTTTCAAGAAAATCAGTTTTCTTTATTAATGTACAAATGTGCATAATGTAATCAGCGCATAGAGGAGAAGCTGTGGGGTAAATATGAATATTTATTATGTTCTCTTCTTGGGTATCCCCCTGGGCTTCTTGAGTTTAAATTCTACTATTAAAGGATAAGTATGGTATTATTCTATATTTTTCTTATTGTCAACAAATTCCTTAAAAAGAACAGCAATGTGATAATCCGCCTTGCAATACTCTCTGACTTCCCTACGCTGTCTGTGGCTCTCAGCTTCAAGCCCATGTTGTGTAAGTATTTTATAGGCTGATTCCAGTATTTGTATAATCAGTATATTTAAATGTGTCTATATTTGGGCCAATAAAATAAATATATAAAGTATTCTGTATTTCTCCCCCATAATTATATTCCTGGCAGGTAGGCTGGATTAGCAACTGGTCAAAGTGGAAAACTGCCCCAGACCCTCAGGGGAGCTAAAGGCTCCAGGTCCACCATACAATTAGTTTGTCATAAGTAGATTAACTGCAACTTTGTCTATTAATACTGTATACACCACTAGCACATTAAAGCACATAATCTGAAATGAAAGGGGCCTGAAAGTAAAGGCCTTTGTTATTTTAGTATATACAGTACTGTGCTTACATGGTGCATTTTACTATATCAAGCTACCACAAGCTTTATTACTGATAATTGTAAAAGGACATTTTGTGTGGCTGCAGGGGACTGTAAATCCACCACTACCCATGAAGTACATGGATCAGGCCTTTCTCTTTTACAGTACAAATCTCTATCTATATGTTTACCTTTATTTCAAAAGCATCATGTCAGTATCCATGCAGTATCCAAATGTACTTCTTCGATTCTAGTAATATCATGCAAATAAGCAAACATATGCCTGCCTTACAGAAGTTAAAATCTGGTTATTTCCACAGATAAATCAGAAGTTATTATCATAGGTCCAGACTCTGTCTTCACACTTCCAACATACAGTCTCATTGCAGAAATCCCAGTGTCACCTTAATTTTATTGTCATGTGATTTTTGTTCAATCTTGCTTCCTGCACTTTTGGAACATTTCAAAAATTTGATATTTTTTATCTGCAAAGGACTTGGAAACTGTAATCCATGCTTTTATTACATCCCTATTTGGCTATTTTGGCAACTGCACTGCACAGAAATTTCAAATGAACTGTTAGCAGAATAGTTAAAAAACAGACATTTAAAAATATTAGGGAGGGGGTTCATTGGCAGAGTTAAGAGAATGTGTGTCTGTTTTTGTGTGAAAGTGTAAACTGAGTCCAGCAAACATCAGCTGAAGTATAGATTTTCGTATGATGACCTGCGACAACACTGAAACCCTGTAGCATCACAGTGAATGTTGAGCCATCTGTAGTCAACAACAGGCTACCAGCCAAATATCAAAAACATTTTATTTTAAAATATTTACACACATAATATATAGCACATTATGGATGGAAAGAGATTATGATGCCATCCATGTGTCCTGGTGATAACCACAATTTTCCATGTGCTGTTTTTGGTGGAATGTCTCAAAAATGTCTATTCATTTCATTCTGAACTATTTAGGCTTGCATTATGTTATGGGTATTCTCTTTTCAAACGCAAACCCTTTCACTCCAGCAGAAGAGTTCTGAGAGACAGTTACAAGGACATTTTCCTGGGAAATTCAGAGATGAGATTAACAGTAGCAAGTATGTAAGAAACAATTTTCTTCTCAAAAATATTTTTAAGGGCTTGTTTACTGCAGTCTTGGAAAAAATGCCTTCTTTTCACATTGCCAGCCCCACAACATTGTTAGCAAAGCAGAAATTATGAAACATTTTTGCCTCAGTTTTTGCCAGTTGTCAGGAGGTGTCATTGATTGTTACCATGGAAACACTGCTGTTAGCTCTGAGATTAGCCTGAAGGTAGGATGGTGGCAAACCTTTTAGGTTTAAAGCATTGATTCACCTAATTTACAAAAAGATCTCTTGATAACCTGGGGGGGTGATTCAATTCTACAATTAAAAGTTGAGGCTGGCATCATTCTATATTTTTTTATTATTATTATTATTTTACAAATCCCATGCAAAACACAAAAACAACAATGTGTTAGTCCATCTCTCAATACTTTCTGACTTCCCTGCATTGTCTGTGGATCTCAGCACCAAGCCCATTGGTTCCTGCTGAAGAACTGCAGCTCACAAATGTATAGTTTCATTTTTTTTAAAGTTCTTAGTAATTTCCTAAAATAGCTAAACACTATAGTTTTTAACAAACATTATTCAAACAGGAGGAAATATTGCTTTTATTGGGGACTCTTTTTATCCATCCATTCATCCAGTGGCAGCAGGATAAGAAAGGTAGTTCAGGCGTACCTCTCCCCAGCATTGTTTTCCAGCTACTCCTGGGAGATCCCAAGCCATTCCCAAGTCAGATGAGATATATAATCTCTCCAGCGTGTTCTGGGTCTACCTCAGGGTCTCCTACCAGTTGGACGTGCCCAGAAAACCTCCAGAGGAAGGTGCCCAGGAGGCATCCTGATCAGATGCCTGAACCACCTCAACTGACTCATTTCGGCCACTTGTATTATCATAGGTGAGGGCTGGAACGTAGATCGACTGGTAAATCAAAAGCATTGCCTTCCTGCTCAGCTCCACCTTTACCACAATGGTCCAGTACGCCCGCATTACTGCTGATGCTGCACCAATCTGCCTGTTGCCTCCATTTTACCCTAACACGTGAACAAGGCCCCGAGATACATGAACTTCTTCGCTTGGGGCAGCAACTCACTCTCAAACTGTGGGGGAGCAATCCACCATTTTACGGCAAAGAACTTGCCTGTGGGGGCCTTGCAATCTTGTAGTTTTTTGTAGTGTGCCCAGCTTTGAGGATGACCTGGCAGTACATCATTTACTATTATTATTATTATTATTATTTTGTTTTTCCCTAACATTACATAGATTTAAAACATTGTAAAAGTCTAATGTCAAGTCTCAAAAACATTGTTATCAGATGTAATCTGTGGTTTTGCTGAACTGAGATTAATGTTCTAACTGATGATAGGGATGTCATAATTTCATAGGCATGCACAATGCTGCTTAAAGTATGTGTAGCACTGTTTAGGCTGTGCATAAAGCTGTTAGGGGCCATATAGTGTGAACACTGTTTTTGCAGGCATGAAAAAATTAAATCATCATAATATTTATATCCCTTCTGTTTTAATGTTTTATTATCATGTAAATGGTAACTTGATTTAAATATGTGTTGTACCGGCATTCTTGCAGGTGCACATCAGTGATCAGGGCCTTGCACACAGCCTCACACCCACCCTGTGATGGCTTTGTTCCTATTACATCCCAACACATAATGAAGCTTTTTTTGCTTGTTTGGGTGATGGTAAACTCAACCAGCTCCTGTATGTTGCCACCCTAATACATGACACTGTGTTAAGGTGGATTTTCAGCAGCGACTGTACAGCCATTTTCTTAACTGATATGTTCCCAAGCAGACAGACCTACATGACAGATCCTTGTAGTTATAATCACTAGCAGCTTGAATCTTTTCTGTTCTGTTTCACTAATAAATGCTGGAAAATGGTTTAGTTTTAAAAATCTTGCTTGCAAAGATTGGCATGTACTTTGACTCTATTAGCAGAATTCCACTCATTTATTCATGCAGTCTTTTCATTTATATTTGATATCAGAAAGGCGTCAGTGCGGGTCAGCATGAGATTTAATCATTGATGTGGCCTTACTTTGAGTGGCACACAGTGTTATTTGAGTGAGAGAGTAATTAATCAACATTTTTGGATTGGAGCAGTCAGGCGTGAGATTTTCTTCAACCAAACCACTTAAAAAAAGAAGAAAAAAAAAAAATATCTAAAATGTCTCAAGACCTGGTGGCAGTGGAATGAGGCGAGAGCTCCAACAGGAAATTAAATTAATGGGTGGCATGCCATTTACTTTTGACACAAATGTCCATGAGACGCCTCCAAGCCCACAGAGCTTTTGCATTCCTTTGCAATGAACTGTCAACAAATTATTTAAACCAATGTCAAGACCTCAGCAGGCCTCCACTAGTCTTTGAATACATTCGTCTAAAACCCACAATAAATCTAATTTTTGAGTGTCAGTCTTTACAGGCTAATGTTGAAAATTATGAAATAATTAACTTGCTTTTTTGTGGCTAAAGCATTTAACTCATGAGATGGATGAGTTAAAAGCCTCAGAAATAACATTGTTCCAATTATTCGTTGTGACTCCAGTGCCTCACGATCTAACAGGTATCTTCAGCTAACAGGTGACTAAAAGGCAGATGCATTTTTAAACCTTTATCCATTCGATATATGGCATCTACTCCAAAATGCATACACATATTACTTCGCAGATGGTTTGGTGCCAAGATTATTCATTCAGCATGGATGTGTGAGAAACGGTAGCTCAAATTTTGAATTAAAAGTGACTGACATTGCCTGTACCAAATTTATACTTTTAAATTTTGTGGCTCTAGTAGAAAAGTCAGGGAATCACCAAAGTCTTTAGAATTCATCCTCTGAGGACCTTGAGAGTACCAAATTTCATGGCAATTTATCCAATAGTTGTTGAGACATTTCACACAAAACCAAAAATGTCAACCTTGTGGAAAATTCAGGGGATCACCAAAATTAGAATTTATCCTCACGGGACCATGAATGTGCATATGAAATGTCTTGGCAATCCATCCAATATTTGTCAAGATATTTCAGTTTGAATCAAAGTGGTGGACTGACTGAATGACCAACATTACCATCTCATTAACATAACTAAAAACAATCCAGGATTCCAGGATTTGATGGTAGTGTTGGTTGGGCTGAACTATTGTTCACATGTAAAAACTGCTGATAGATAGTAGCAACATTGTCTGGTGTTAAACTACTAGGGCACATCTGCTATATGGATAAATGGATTAACATAATTAATGATGATGCTATAGTGGATCAACTCAACTTTTTTTTTTTTTTTTTTCTTTCAGAATATCCCATCAAGCTGGAGTCCAGGTAACCAGAGAACTTCCTAAGCTCTCTCCTGTTCTGGAGGGGGGAGTCGTACAGCTATTGCTGATCTCCATGCAGGCTCTCGAAATGGGGAGCTCTGAGAAAGCTGCTTTGTTTGGCTGGGGCTCATTTGCTCAGCTCACAGCCTGAGGAGGAGCAGGAAACATCTCGGTGGAGGGGCAGGGGGGGCGCCAAGGACCCAAGGGTGGACCATAACCACAACCTGCCAGGCTCAGGCTCAGTACAGCAGGAGCATGTCAGCGCCTGGAGGCCCTTCATGGATGTGTCGCTTCACGGCCAAGGCCAACCTTCTGCTGTGGATGGGGCTGGCGTCCATCTATGTGGCCACTGTTCAGGCCCAGCAGCACCCCGTGGTCACCACCAATTATGGAAAATTGCGGGGAGTGAAGGTTACATTACCCAATGAGATCCTCGGACCAGTGGAGCAGTATTTGGGGATCCCGTATGCATTGGCCCCAACTGGGGAGCGCAGGTTCCAGCCGCCAGAGCCACCCACGTCCTGGCCGGGCATCAGGAATGCTACTCAGTTTGCTCCGGTTTGTCCTCAGTTCTTAGAGGACCGCTTTTTACTCAATGATATGCTCCCTGTGTGGTTCACCGCCAACTTGGATACAGTGGTAACCTATGTGCAGGAGCAGAGCGAGGACTGCCTTTACCTGAACATCTACGTCCCCACAGAGGACGGTAGGTCAACTGACTGTCTCTCTTGTCTTCTTTCTGTCTTCTACCTTTTCCTGTATGTCTTTGTGTTGTTCCCAATTGTATTTCACACTTGTTATGGCACCCACAAAATCACGGTGTGAACCTTTTAATATAATTTGAAGGTGAAGTAATTCTAACACAACTTGTCGTATCTGCCCTTTTACACAAGACTAGACAGTTCGTGGTAATTTGATGATCAAATTGTTTGGGAATATCCACCAATGATGTTCAATATAAACTGAAATATTTTCGCTTTATTAGACAGACAGCCGTCCAGAAATGAACAGGGGACATAATGGTTTTATCGAATGCGTCTTAATCACTCGGCCACCAGGATGACCCAGCTCCTGCATTTTTATCTAATCTTAAGGCCAGGACTAGCCCTAGACTTTTGAGGGCCCTAAGGAGGATTTGGTTTGGGGTTCCCCTCATTGTAATGTGTTGCAACTTCACATGGCACTAAACCGTTGTGTATTGTATTGCATGTAAAGACTAAAGTGGGACCTATTAGCAGCAACACTATCTTTAAATAGACTACAAAAAATACAGTCTTTATTTATTCCCCTCTAAACCCTATGAATGGTCCTTCTCGGGGCCTTTTGCTTGATCTGGTTAAGGTTTGGTGTATATTTTAGTGTAATGTTCTCATTGGAAAGGGTGTGAATCTCACCTGTCTTCATGTGTAAGATGTCCGAATGTAGAAAGGATATGACACAAATGCAAACTGTAAAAACTGACAAAAAAAAAATTTTGATTTCCCTAATCTTAATATGTGCATTTAAAGACATTTGGAGAGCGAAAATTGGAGCTTTAAAACCATGTCAGTGGGCAATAGCATAAATGATGATGAGTTTGCATCATTTTGAATTTGAATTATAGAAATGTGTCTCAAACAGTACATAAACGTTAGTAAAATGTGTGTTATACAATAATATATTTATCCAATAATACTATATTATTACAGTAATATTATGCTAGGTGTTGCTGTTAAATTGAGCTGTAATTGCCAAAGAACATCTCTATGGTAATTACATTGTTTGAATTGGATCAGGTCACTTATTGTTTGTGTTGAACAGCACAGGGACATAATGGTAATCCTATCCTGGGCACAGTGGGCAGTACCTGCTCTTCCTCTCTCATCTCCATCACCTTCTCTCTTTCTTTTTTCATATAAAATACTCTCTTATACTATGGCTTGGCTGAATACTTGATGATTATATTTACTGAGAGATGTGCATCCATATTGCCCAGCATGTCCAGTTAATCAACATTTTAAATTCAATATTTAATCAATAGTCAGTGTCAATCCATTGCTTTCTGTCTTGCATTAGTCCAGTGTTGTAACTAAACCTTGACTAAGAGACTCATTTAAAATCATGTGTGCCTATGCTGGAAAGCGCAAGTTTCATTTTGTGCATGCGCTTATAAAAGCGTGTTTTTTTCCAAGTTACAATTAACACCGTTGCCGGTTGGTGTTTATCAAATGTAATAAATAGCTGTATTTCACTCTCACTTTTGTCAGGCACAAAGTCACAGAACACAGCCCTGGAAGTGGCTGGCAATCAAGACACATACAGACCAAGAGATGCACTGCCCAGCTAGGTTAGCAAGACAGACTAGAGAGAGATGCACAGCTAGCACATCAACTTAACGTTACTGTTATTTGCTGACATGGAACTTGGAGAGGAGAGAACACAAGTTTACCTGATAGCTGTTCCCAAAATCAAAATCCCGAAAAGCTTTGACACAAGGGGTAAGGGGAGCGCTTCACAATTGTGTCTTCAGCATATAGGGCAGGCCAGTGCTGCTTAAGTCTTGTGAAAGGGATCCTGTGTCAATATCTAGATTTATATCTTTATCATTTCAGTTAAAGCTGGGGTAGGCAGAATCTGTGCAACCTAGGCAAAACCTTCCGCCTCTCTCTCTGCTGCCTCGTATCACTCCGCTAAGCCCCTCCCACCAAACCCACAACTTCGACAGGCAGCAGAAGGAGTCGGTTCCCCAGTGAAACTGTATCCCTCGTAGGGCTCGCTCTCCACGGCGTGATCCTCACCGAGACCGCGGTGCCTCCCGCCCTGACCTGTTTTCTCAAAGAAGCCCCTCCAGCGCTTCATGGCCGCAGAGCCCCCCAGGCTTCAGAGGCAGCTGCAATGCCGTCCAGCAGTGGGAAGAGAGGCTAGTACACCACACACACACCACTGTCCCCCGTCAAAAGTTAATCCCCACTGTTTGTCATCATTCCTCTTTGCCACTCGTCATTATGAGCGCCATGGCATTGAACGTAATGAGCCTGAAGCTGCACAGTTAATATGGCATTTTTGCCCAGTGAAAACTGCATACCCCAGCTTTAATACTATATTTAGATTCTACATAAAGTAAATTCTCAAATAAAATCCAGTGATAACAGCTGGCATGGGTAGCATGAACAAGTAAAGGCCGGTCGCTAACAGAGGCAGAGTGAAAACGCTGAGAGGTGGAATGGCCAGTGCTCTAATAGCTCACATAGTAAACTGAGCATAATGTACATTCCTACAGCACTAGCTCCATCAGTACAACTACAGTGTTATGTCAAACTCACAACTCTGCTGCTCTCAATTGCTCTTTTTGACAGAAATTTCCCCTGGGGATCAATAAAGGCTTATTTTATATTATGTTATCTTATACATTTCCAAGAGTGGTATCAATAAATGACCAATCAATCATCAATAAATGATTTCAGTCTGACTGCACCATTAGAGAAGAGCAGCAGAGCGGTCAGTATGACAGGACTGTTGTTGTACTGATGGAATTAGTTCTTTGGAAATGACAGGGTATCTGCAGGGCTTGAAAAGTCTTAAAAATCATGAAATTTAGTTTCCTTAAAAAAAGAAGGCCTTTGACCAGGGGCAGCTGGCCAATAGAGGGCTATAGGGCGCCGCCCTCTTACATAAATATAATAAAGATGATAATAGTAATACATTTTATTTATTATTATCATTATTATTATTAATATTTTATAATTCATGAAATTATACAAATTATACAAAAGACAGTTTGTCCTGCCTCTGGATGTCATAGTCCAATCAGCTGCCAAGTTGTGTTCCGTGGAGTACCGACCCTTTCGGGCGATTTCAGTCTGGTTGAAAATCGCCCAGATTGCTCTGATAGACTTTCATGTTAAGGCATTTTTTTTCGAACTGCAGGCACTGCAATGCAATCCTATGGGTTCCGGGTGGACTTGCACTAACATGTTTTCATCATACATAACCTGGTGCATTCACATGCTCCTTGGATGGACCCCTTTCCCAAGTTGTGAAGTCGTTCTTCCGACTTCGGTGTGTTCATTAGCTTTTAAGTTGTGTAAACAACATGGACACTACAAAGAAGATGTGTTGTATTTTATTGTTCAGAGCGTTTAAACAACAAGTTGATAGCTGTTTCAAAATTGCTTTACAATTGGAAACTCATTCTTCCGATTATCCTGACACCACATGTGGCAGCACCACTTGCACCAGTGGTTACATTCAAAATCAACATTGTTAACATTATCTCAACTCAGAGGAGTAACTCGATCTGTTCATTTATCGTAGTAATCAGGATAAATTGGCAACTAAAGAATAAGAACCACCCAGACCTAATTTAAACATCAAGCAAGCGGGAAATTCGTATAACTGGGGACACTGTCACATTGCGTTGATAATTGTACAACGCAATGTGAAAATGTCAAGTAAGCTAGCTGACTTAGGTTAATTTACCCATTGAACGGATCACCTTAGCCATCATTGCAACAGTTGCCCATGCAGCAAGCAAGCTTATCAGTGTTGATTTTAGAAAAAAAAAAAAAAACTAAAATTAACTCAAATGATCATTTTTAATTGGTTAATCCATCCATCCATCTTCTGCCACTTATCTGGGTCCCAATTTATGGTATTTCTTAGTAAACATGGAGCAGGATAGTATTCCAGAACAGGAGCACTGGTTGGTTTCTGGGGCTCTGGTAAAATATAATGAAGCTGCCATGTGTAGTCTTCTGTAGCTCATGTGTGCTCTGTAGCAGATGGACACTGAAAGGCAACAGGATACATACACAATGCAAAAAGAGTGACAGGAACCAGGGGGGTCAACAGGCTGTCAACAGTCAGTTTTGCCCCGCCGCCTGCTTGCTAGTTATTCTGGCTCTGCTGCTACACACACTGCCTTTGGTTATTAATTTGGTTACTAATTATTTGCAATTATTGAAATCACTAAGGTTATGCTGAAAATACTTGATTATGGAATTGATAATAGGTGTTGGATGCTTCAGAGTAATTTGATTCAACAATGCATATCATTTTTGATTGGCAATATCTAAGTTACATATTTTTACTCTTCTGTTGAGCTCCAGTTGAAATTAAGTTCAGTCTGCCAACTCAGCTGTCAAACAAACACATGCTGTACACCAAGACACCCCTTTAGAGGCTGAGAGAAAAGGAACATTTCTGACATTTCCCCAAATAACTTTTGTTCTTCCTTTTAATAATGGGGGGAAAAACTAACTAAAACTAAAACTAAAAAAACTAACTTAATACATTTAAAAATCACTTTGACATTGATTTCATTTGTGATTTTTGTTGGACTTTATTAGATAAAGTAGCTTTATTCTCAAATGCGAAAGCTTCTAAAATGTTGGGCTTATGCAGAGACAAGCTTATGCATGTGTTTTTACAATGCATTTGTATTTTCTTTTACAGTGAGTAATGTGTCATAGCCTCTTGTGATTAACATAATGGTGGAATTAAACTTGTTTCCTTGTGCAATAATAAGCTGGGAGCACTTCAAAGATCCCTTGATTTTGCCAGATTTTTTGTGGTTTGTCCAAAAGAGAGGAAATGCAGAGCCTCTTGTCAAAGTTCTGAGAGCTCTGTCAGTCCATGCTGCTTTGTACTATGACTGATAAGAGTGCTGTTAACCAAGAGTGATGTAAGGTTAAAATGAAAAGAAGCACAGAATGTAAGGTTCTGTATTGCTCTCAGGTTGAAGGCTCATCCATAATGGCTTGTTTTCCACACTCCTTTGTTTGAGTGAGCACTTGTGACTTGAGTGGGTGTGACACTCGTACCATCCGAGCACTTTACCCACCTAGGTCCTGCATCAGCCAACATGTACAGGACTCAGTGTGTGTCCTGTAAAAAGTATGTTGAACATAACCTGGAGTGGTTGGAGGTCAGGGGGAGCAGGCTGGCCAGGCTGTTTTGGGAAGCAAAAAGTGTGGATGGCCTCTGGAAGGATAATGGAGCACATTACCGTTTGTGTCTGGCTGAGATCTTTGACAGCTCCACGCTAAATTTAGTCTGAGCTCTTGCGTACATGGTAGATTAAAGTGCCAGAGAGGGATAATCTCACAATCCTGCGTCGGTGCACAGTCGGGGAACTTTTCTGAAATGATTCAGTATCTCCAAGAAAAAAAAAGTTATTGTACTCGAGAAGGGACTGAGCACAATAAATAAGTGGACAGCAGTCCTGTATGTATAATACAATTTGTTTTTGTGAATGTTTTATCTGCATTTTTCTTCTACAATGACCAATATAGTAGTAGCCAGTGATACGCTGTGCCAAGCTACGCCGTGATGTTTCCACTACAGCCTCATAGCAGGGGATAGCCACACCGAGCTGCGCTGCTGTGGTCTCCTCCATGTCTTGTGCAGCTGTGTGGCTACGCTGGTGACTAGAGAGAAACTCTGCTTCTAAAAGTCTCATAGCGTTTACTGAGTTTTCAGTCATATCAGAGCTGTGCAAAAGGTACTGCTAATGCTTTTATTGTGAAGAAGTAATAGGAAATGCAGTGTGTTTGTCACCAAAATAGCGGAGCTTCATTAATGATGCTATTCTTCAATAAAAACAGGTCTAATCAACCAGACATGGACATATTCTGTGCTATTTGGTCAGTTTTAAATATTGCAGGAAGGAATAATACAAAAAAATAGCCACAGTGAGCTGAAAAGGGCAGCAGGCGACATTCTCTTACTGTGGTTTGTCACCAGCACACCTCTGACACGTCATCAAGGTAAAACAACTTTACCTTGCTGTGCGGTGGAAAAACACTCCCACTGTGCCAGCATGACTCCACTGCTCGTAGCCATTCACGGCATGGCTTGGCGCGACTACAAACCCCCACCATGTAAAAACACTATAAGTCATTAAAGTTTAATATTATATGAGCTAATCTAGAGCTGGGTGATATGGCAAAAAACAATCTTATCCGACAAAATCGATAAAATACACATATACAAGTATACATACATACATACATACACATAAATATGCATACATAGACAAACATTACAGCACACAACCAAAATAAACAAAACTAAAGGCAAACAGAGTATTTATAAAGAGGTTAACCTATAGACATGAGTTATCAGTAGCTGTTCCTTTTGCTGTTAGGAAAACTGTAGACTCGATGTCCTGACAGGCTACAAAGTGATTCACCATGATGAAAAATAAAATGGTGAAATACAATGTAAAACTACAGAAAAAAGACCAACTTACTGAATTACAACCGCTCAGACTTACTAGCACCTACTACCACATGTTAGGCTGAGGCAGAGTCAGGGAAACCGAATCCCTTATGTGATGTAATTTGATGCAGTCTGGTGGGGAAAAAAAACAGCATTACATTGTCTTGTAAAACATTTTAAATCCAGCATTAACTTTCAATTCAATTCAATTCAGTTTTATTTACATAGCGCCATATCATAACAAAGTTATCTCAGGGCACTTTTTCGAATAGAGCAAGTCTAGACCGACTCTTTATGTCCAAATATTAATTTCCAGGAAACGATTAGTATAAAAGAATCAACCTGCAAGTTGCTGTTTAGCATCATTTAAGAAAAATGGCAAAGTGGAAAGACTAGGATTAATTGGTGAATGAAAAAAAAAATTGTGTTAAAAGGAGAAAGTGTTCTCAGCAGAGTGGTGAGTATGACATGACTCCTCCACACCCCTAAATGTTTTTTGCCCCTGCCTTTATAAGCCACCATCCTTCAGTGTTTGTTCTGGTGATTATTTTTCAGATCCCTTCATTAATTGAATACATGCTTTTATATGAGAATTTACAGTAGCTGTTTGCTGCTGGAGAGTTTCTCTGAGTGCCTTGTTGCTTGTTTCAGCAAATGGGTCTAATTGCTGGTGTGATGTGGTGGAGACTGTAAGCTCTTGCGCTCTATGGCATTATTTGTGCTTCATTGGATGGCAGTGCTTCAGGTGTTGGCACAGATCTTCAGCAGAGTTTACTATATATGTCAGTTTTATGTTAGACCTTAGTAGCTTTTAAGTCACCACAATTAAAAAGTATCTCCACAATGTCTTTCTACCTCATTAATCCACAATAGTTGCTTGCGTTTAAGTTTGTTGTGAATGCTGAGCAACATGCTGTACATTTTCTTTTTAAGGATCGCTCATCTCTTCTAACTACTAAGTTTGATACCACAACAGTAGCATATTTTTAATTTATTTTACATTCACATTGCAATTACATGATGTGTGTCTTAGACCACATCCACCTTTATGCCTATATCATGGAACATTTTCTACTGAGATGTGCATATATTAGGGTTAAAGTTAGAGACCTAATATTATTTTGGTCTATAAAACCTTACAAATGTTCATCACAATTTCCCAAAGCCCATAGTGACAAATTCAAATTTCTTGATTTGTCAACTTACACTCCAAACTTATTCACTTTACTACAATATGATTATATTTCAATTAGGAGAGACTTCACTATGAGTGAACAAATATTTATTGACATGTGCATAATAAAGATGAGAAATGTGAAGAGTCTAGTCGATTAGACCCCATTGTGACATCATCATATTTTAAGGGGGGTAGTGAAAGCCGTGAGTAGTATAGGCTACCCCCCTGGAATGTAGACACTGGTGGTGGTGGTGGTGGAAGAATGGCTGAAGATCTGGATGTGATGAGGAGTGGACTTCTGATGAGCTCGACCTGGACACTGAATGTTGTGAACTGAGGTGAACGGGGTAGAGGAAGATTCCGCACTGAAATGACAGCTGACAGCAAGTGAGAGGAGAACAGATTTAAAGTTTGACAGCAATTGGCTGATGGAGATCGTGGCAAAATCTCTTTGGATAAGTGAGAGAGTAAATGCCCATAATCAGCTGATTAAGAGAAGCAGGAAGAGAGAGAGCGAGAGGGATGTGAATGAATGAGGCATAATTGAACTTACGCTGAGTTTCATAAAGACTTGAAAAATTACATAAACAATTAGCTGATTGTCAAAATAGTTGAAAATAACTTTTCTGTCAGTCAACTTATTGATTAAGGCAGTATATTGTTTATTGTTTATTCAAATTAGACTATTCTTATTAGACTATTAAAGTCTTTGATTTATTGATGTTGTCGCATGAAAACATCATACAGTGTGTCCAAGTGCCTGTACCTTCCAAAATATACTGCTGTTCAGCACAACCACTGTGACTTTATCCAACAGGGTTTTTAAAGGTTTTCATTAATTCATCAGACCAGGTATTGTGAAACATCATGCACTACATTAGTCCAGGCAGCACTATGTCTCTAAGCTATTTTTAATGGATTTTTGAAAGCAATGGGAACCAGTGTGTGTTTGGAAGTGAGGGGAACCTGTAGGAAAACACACCACAGTGGCTTCAGACTGTATGTGAAAACCACCCAAAATAGAGTGAAGTTTTCACCCAAGCACAAAATAAAATGTGAGGCTTGCTCAACACCCCTAGCTTGGTAAATTGATCAAACACTTCTTTGTAGATTCAATTTTGAATTCAGTTTTATTTATATAGCGCCAAATTATAACAGAAGTTATCTCAGGGTATTTTTCATATAGAGCAGGTCTACACCGTACTCTTTATAATATTATTTATGGAGACCTAACAATTCCCACCATGAGCAAGCACTAGGCAACAGATGTAGATGTAGATAATGTTCTACATTCCACTTATCTATCACATTATTTCTCTTTATTGTGAATAGAGAAACAAAAGTGTGAGGAGCGAGGGAGAAAGAGTCATAATAATGTGTCTCTACAGTCTGAGCTCAATAGGGAGTGACATGTCTATCCCAGTTAGAGCTCCTCTCACTGCCCATCATCTTTATATCCCCTGAGTTGGCCTTTTCAGAAATCTGGTGTAATGTCAAAATATCCTGCCAGTCAAGGATCAGGGAGGGATTTATAGTTTTAGAGCACCTCAAGTGGTTTGACAGATTAAGAGACGCCTATTCTTTGTCATCTGATTTGAAGTTGAAAGAGGAAATCCACTGTGGCCTGCACTGAGCATGCTAAAATGACTTTATTGTCATAGGCTTTTCGATTTCCTGCTGAATCAATTGACCGAGCAGACAAGGTGCTGGCTGTCTGCAGCTGAAATGCCCAAGAGCTCTTTTCATGTGTGTGCATAAAGAGAGAAAGAGGCTATGAGGATATGGATGAAGTGTGAAAGTAGAGAAAAAGAGGCTAGTTTGGAGTGTCTATGTGTGAGTGTGTGTAGTGTTAAGGCAGTAAAGCTGGCTTTATCAGCCTCAGCAGTGGCTGCAGACTGACTGGGGAGGTGGCATGCAGCTGTATAGCAAATTAATCAGAGTGAAGATGTTTCCTCGGGGGGGGGGGGGCTGCCTCGTCTCCATTTTTTAATTGTCGGCATCTCCCGCATTAGTTCTGTTTTACTGCTCAACACTCAAATGTAAAACCCAGTGCAGTGTTAAAGCCGCCTGTTCCCTTCATATGCCCTTCCACAGGCACTACCAACGGCTTAATGTTTCAGCAGCAGCCAGGGATTTATTCCAAGCTCCCAAACCAAAAGACATTTTTCAACTTTTTGTCAGCATTGGAGCAAGCTGTTTCTTAAATTAAAATACTTTCTGCAGCACTTTACAGGGCGAACACAAAATTAGGTAAACCAAGGTAAACAAAGAGAGAAAATGTCTGTAAGACTGCATTTTCTGAGCCACTGCAGCTCACTTTTATTTACTTGCATCTCGATGCCAAACACATCAAGTGATTATGTGATTTTGTAGGGTGTAAAGTCAGCACTTCTACTTTATTTGGTGTAGACTACAGTCCAAATCTGTGCTACACTCAGCCACAGCCTGCCTGCAGTGTTGCGGGAGATAAGATCAACTAACATCAACTTTGTGAATTTCTATTTTTCAATTATTTTTCTAGGTTTTGTTACTATGAAAATGCTGATCATTTAGGACAGAAAGCAATCTGTTTTTCAAATAAATGTTTTCGCTTCCTTTCTGCTAGGTTCATACAGTTAACTGCATTGATTAGTAACTGATGGCAGCCATGACAGACAGCCTTTCTGTTAGCTAATGCTAGCTAACATTTCTTAGCTGTCAACACTTTCCAAGAATTGTGCCAAGATGATCCCTCTAAGTGTCTGTACAGCTCCCTTGCACCTCCTCATGAAAACTAATGACAGTGCTTTAAATTTAGCATTGTCAGATGTATACTGCACTCTGCTGGATTTGATTTTAAAGTGGCATAGAAAATTCTTGTCACAATGAAAAACAATTCAATTCATCCAGTTATTAGAGCATACATAATAAGTAGATACATATAAACAGTGTGTATTGTAATTCACTTTATTTCATTGTTTAATTTGGTTTAATTTAATTTTAAATCAGTTAAAAAGTCGTTTTCTCCAATCAATAGCATTTCTTCTGCAACAATCAATACTAATAGTGACCACACTCAGGGCTCGATTACCAAGCGGGCAAAGTGTTCTGGGGCCCAGACCTCCAGGGACCCCAAAAAGACCTTGGTTCACTGTGTGTCAATTAATAGCACATAATTAGATAAATTGTACATTCAGGTGTATTTTTTTTTTTTTTGGAAAAACATAATTTCTTTTATAAACTTTCAACACGCTTAAAATATTCCACTCTTGGTTCAAAAATATGGTAGGGATAGCAGTAGACATCTAATTACATGATCGACTGCATGTAAACTGGGTTTTAGTGTTATCAGGTTATTTCAGTGGATGTAAATCTATTCTCAGATTTCCTGTTTTAACCTTATTTCCTCTGGGTTCTTGTGTGCATATAATTGTAGTTATAGCTTTTAATCAGGTTTGTTGGATCAATGTGATCCACGTATTTGTCTTATTTCAAAATATAGTCTTGATATGGTAGTGTAGTTGCTAAGGGGTAATTGCATGCAGGTAAACAGTACACATTTTCCATTTCTGCGATGTTCAACAGAAATTCTGACAACAAACTCAAACTCGTGACACATTTATGAGTCTTGAAAGTAGAAAGCTTTGCCCCAGATCCTGTCTTTGTCTAGCTGCTTCTCGCTGCACAACATGTGGTCAAATGCTCAAATTTCCTTCAAGCCTTTGAGTGAGCTCAGTGCCCTGAGATAACTTTGTTATGATATGGCGCTATATAAATAAAACTGAATTGAATTGAATTGAGCCACGTTCAGATCCAAGATTCATGTATAAAAATGAAATTACAGGCAGTCTGAGACCTTTCAGGCAAGAGAAAACATGCTGCCACCTTTTGAAAGACGGACTCCTTTGTGACTCCACCTATCCCAGTTGTTATTGTTAAAGGCAGCATTTTACCAGAGCTGTGATCTTCTGGCCCTCTTTTTAGCAGTAAGTGCTCAAAGTGCCTCTGAAAGGAGCTGCCATACTCTGTTTCTTGCGTGGGGGCTTATGACAGACATTTCCTTCCGCCTCTCACTGCGTATGACTGACTTCAGGCTGGGTCACGACATGGCAGAGAGACGGAGAGGTGGTATCTGTGGCACAAACTCCCCTTCACTCTGCTATTCTGCTTAATGCTACATCTAAGGCGACAGATAAAACAACAGTCAGGATGTGACATTTGGAGTCTGTAATCTTGTGACATGCAGCGCTTGTTTGCCATCAGTCTGTCTTCAAGGTTGCCCTGAAAAATGCAGGATGTCACATGACACTGAATGACACAGATCAACATGGAAAACGGATTGGACACTTTTTCACCTCTGTTCTTCTTTAAGACCATGTTTATTAGTGTGATTGCTGTCAGCAGCAACCACACTACTGTTCTCTAGCATATTTCTTCCAACTACTATTATTCTTCCTTGGCTTTTTTATTTTGCACACTTGTAACTTAAAAACCATTCACACTGCTCCTATATACAGTCCATATATTGATATGTGCATAATTTTATGCAGTTTTGTTTCCATTTATCTAGAGGATTGTGTTTGTTAGTGTGATAGCTGTCACTAGAAATCACACTGTTCTCTTGCACAGGCATGGAAAGAGTACTAGAATATTATACTCAAGTAAAAGTAAAAGTAGTTGTGTAACAATCTACTTGTCTAAGTTGGTCACTTAAAATGTACTCTGAGTAAACCTTTAAACTGCTTTAAATGTCAATGTATACACTAGTGAAACAACATCACGCCACTGAGCTCTTATGTCCAAACAATAAATATAATTTCTATAGATGGCACTTTGCAGCCTGTGTTTACAAGTGATTATCTATTGTAAATATACCTCCGCCTTCCTCTGTATAGCCTCACTAGAATTACCCAGAAAGGAGGACAAAACTCAAACAATTAAACAAAAAGGACCGACAGTAAAGAAAAAGTCAGTGGACACCATGGCAGGTGCAACACGCATTATTAGGCTACAGAACTGAAATAACCTGCCACTTCTTATGGACTCAACAGGAGAATGAAACATTACTAAAGCAAGACAACATGGAGGTGTATAAACAATACAAAGGAGAGACTCCACGGTTTCTACACGTCGTACTGCACACTCATTCTGTGGGTCTTGTGCACAGCAAAGTCCTCCACAATCTAATCCAAGTTCAACTTCTCTGCTCGTTCATTCTGAAAGCATAATATAACCAGTCCACTCGGCCTCTCTGTCCTCCTGCGCCCCTCAAAGTTTTGATCTGAAAAGAGCACCCTGCAGTCAAAACTGTGACAGAGATAAATACAGCAGAGCAGCCTCACACACCTCACTGAAGGTAAAGGTTGCTAGATGAAAGCAGAAGTCACGGCTGGAGAATCCACCATGAGCATATTAGCATTTAGCATTTAGGTCACGCAACCTTTCTTTAACTAGGCTGAGATACAATAATGCTAACCATACTCCATGATGATGTGATCACTAATTTTATTGAATTGTTGTGCATTTTTGTCCTGTTCACTAACTGCAAGCCCCAACCAAATGGTGCAACCCCCACACTCCCTGACAATCAGCCAGAGAACATACTGTAAACATTTAGAACATTTTGTCTTACTTTCTCTAATGAAGTTTTTTACGAAGTAAAATGTAGCGAAGTACAATACTGTACTTGGTTACATTTCAAAGTACACAAAAAACAACTTTGTTATAGTAACGAGAGTAATTCCTAACTCACCCCTGCTCTCGCTCTACCAATTATTAACTAACATACTCTTGCATCCTCCTTCCAATTATTCTTCTTCTTTTTTAGCTTTTTAATTTACTCACCTGTAGCGCGAAAACCGTTTATACTACATATACCATCCATATGTGCATCATTTTAAGCAGTTTCGTATCTTTTTTTTTCCTTTTGTTCTCTTGCATACACCTACTTACTGTACATGAGCAAAAAACACTTAAATGTAAATGGGTGCAATGACTTTTCTTTTTGATAATATACTTTGAGTTACTAAGTTAAAATCAATCCACATAGACATCCATTGTTTAAAACTTAGCACCTGTATACAATGTCAATACAAACTCAAACTCAAAATTCAAAATTTAAAATATTCAGTTTTGCACACTGATCATGTGTACATAAGCTCATTATTGTGACATATAAGGTTTACAAGTTATATATAACATTAAATTCTATAGAAGTCCATTCAGGCCCATTGTATTTATAACTTTGTACCTGTGTACTGTACAAACTCAATTCAAATTCAAATTGCATCATGCAACATGCTCAGTATTGCACACTGATCAACTGTACTTGTGCTGACTACAGTTAATGAATTATATACCTTAATGCACTGAAGCATGATGTTTTAAAGCCGTTATTCACTCCCATTTCATCTAAAGTACCTCAGCAAATACATTAAGATCAATGAGTTTCCATGTTGTCACAGCACAGGTGATTGTAAAATCATCAAAAAAAATCATGCTAATCAGCATCAATGCTTATAACAATCACATGCATTTAACTTCTCTGAGTGTATAAAGCAGCATGGTTTATATATTAAAACCACTGTGAAATATTCTGTGTGTGTATTCTGATTTATTGATGCTTGCATGTATGCTGTGTGTATATCTGTGTGTGTTTGTGTATGAACAGCCTGAACAGATGTGGATGTTCATGCCCGGCCGGGTTACACTGACATAGCACTAGCCTGTGTTTGTGCAGCTTGTTCTCTCAGTGAACAGCTATATTGTGCAAACACTCCACCATCCCAGCTATGCTGCCACATTATGTGCCTGTTGAGACCTATTCTCCACCATTTGCTGATCAGTGAATGCTACAGCACACATCATGGAGGTGGGAGCACAATGAGATGAGCAGATGATTCATTCTGAACAGTGTAAGAGCTCAAGGACTATTGGGCAGCATAGATAATGAGTCCCATTTTTTTATTTTTTTTTGTCTGCTTCATTTCATTACAGTAAAGCCGCACTTGCAGTAATAAACCCATATTATATCTCCAGTTTTAATGATACACTTCATAACTCAACACACTTTACAGAGTTGAGTTTGAAGACATCAACACTGAGCTGCGAGAAATCTTTGGATTTGTGGGTTTAATACAAAATCAGGAGTAGTTTAAGTGTATCTTATAGGAATAGTTCAACATTTTGGGACATACTCTTTGTTTCTGAGAGTGAGATTAGAAAATTGATATCAATATCATGTCTAGACTGAATGCAGGGGGATGCAGCTAGCCTGGCTCTGTCCAAAGTTCAAAAATACACCTACCAACACCTCTAAAACTAAAGTTTAATATGTACACAAAACAATTTGTGCTTTTAGGGGGAGTTGCGCGTGGGAACTATTTCTTGACAAACAGTTGGGTTCAGTGACTGCATACAACTTCCTGAAGTCTTGTCATCACAGTGAGGTTGTCAGGTTTTGTCCCATCTTGTGCAGAAACCAAAACCTGTGCTCACTGACTGAAACTGGCAGCCCACACTAAAGCCAGAGGCGCTACACAGAAGCTATTCATCAAGAAGTAGTTCAAATACTACCCCTGAAATCACAAATTGTTGATTTTACATCATATACATTTTACATCACATTTTACAAATGAGAATTAGTGACCTTTGGAGGTGTTAGATGTATTTTTGGACTAGCTGTTTCCCTTACTTCCAGTCTTAATGCTAAGCTAGGCTAACCACATTCAGCTTAACACACAGATGTGAGATCAATCTTTTGATCTCACTCATGTAAAAGAAACAGTAATTGCAGAGGGGGAAGCAGCTGTCATGTCTTCTGTATTTTTCTGTGAATTCAGGGGTTTTATAAATACATAATTTTTGCCTTTATGTTTATAGTTGACTGTAGAGAGTGAGAGGAAACAAGGAGAGAAAGAGGAATGTGTCACGAACTTGGACACAAGAATGCGGACTCAAAAGCACGGCTCTTCGAACAGAACGTTTAGAACACAAAAACTTTACTGAAGCAAAAGTACAAACGAAAAACGCTCATACAGAGGATTATCAAAAAACACAAAAGAAACGCAAAGTACCAAAACATGAGAATAACCTGAAGCAAGGGAAACGCTAGATCGCTTGAGTCAACTGGACATGCAGACAGGACAAGACAAACTGGCACAGGACAAAGGAAAACAAGGACAATATATACACAAGAGGGAAGGGAGCACAGGTGAATCCAATCAGGGGCGGGGTAGACAATCACAACGGCGGGAAAACACACAAAGGGAGGAAGTCCGGTTCTGAAACGAAAGGAAAGGTTAATACACAATAAAACAGGAAGTGCAAGACGAGACTAGACGTGAGTGAATTTAACTTGACATGAAACTAACATGAAAACACTTAACATGACATATTAACAGATTTGCAGAGACACCACAGAATGACAGCTATAAAGGTCTCTGGCAGGACTTCAACCATTTATTTTTAATTCAGTTCAATTCAATTTTATTTATATAGCGCCAAATCATAACAGAAGTTATCTCAGGGCACTTTTCATATAGAGCAGGTCTAGACTGGACTCTTTATAATATTATTTACAGAAACCCAACAATTCAACATTTGAATGTGACATGCAAGGGAACTACCACATGGCAGGTTTTTTAAAAGGCTGTTGTTTTTTAGAATAAACAAATAAATATATAAAATATATATATATACTTCCCTACTAGAATGCTATTTCTGGAAAAGACTGTAAAACAGTGTTTAGACGTTGGGGCATACTACATACTGGGACTATGGCAGGGCCAGCCAAAGCCATTTTGGGGCTGCGGCCCACTGCTGGGCCTCAGAGTGCCATCTAGTCGGCATTCATATCTAAATGTGCTCAAGAATTCACATTCACAAAAAAAGTCAAATTAAAATGCATAATTTCAATGACCAGTTATGTTTGAATATCACGACACATCATCAGGTAGAGACAAACGTGTTTGCCACTGTTAGCGAGCTAACGTTCCCACGGATACAGTGATACAAAATGGATCGGTTTTTGAAACAAACAGAGATGTGGGAGTCAACCCTGCACCAGTAACAGCTCCGTAGCGTGTGGTGAGGAAAAACCCTGAATACATTAAATGTGGATTCATAATGGAAGGCAGTGATGCTGAGCAGAAAGCACAGTGTGCTGAATGTGGTGAAATCCTGTCAAAAGAGGTGCTAAAACCATCAAAGCTCTAGAGACACTTAATCACAAAGCACCTGGGATGTTATGATTTTTTTTCTCATGTATTTGTGAAGGTGGTCCTCGGAAATGTTTTAACAATCAGAAGTGAGTTTTAAGTTACAAAAGGTTGAGAACCCCTGCTATAGATCCTTTGGCACCCTCAGCTCAGTACAGAATGAGAAGGCAATGACTTGAAGGAAGATGTTGAAATGAATGAACCACTTTTTCTCTTTGACAATAATATATTATTGTTTAAAAATGATACATGAAGCACACGAGCAGCAAAAAGTAGGTACTCCATGAGTTGTAGAAAATGAGGAGCCTATAAAGAAAATAATTATGTTACATGGACACGAACAACAGAAAACAGACTGAGCTAACAGCCATATTGAACTCAACATGAAAAGATTCTGAACCATCTACAACAGGTAAAGCTGTTTGTCTGAAAGGACAAAGTGGAGCCTGATCTCATGTCACACTGCCATTTAAAGTAAATATGCTTACAGGTTATAAGCTTACACTGCTGCCTGCTGCTCATTCTTGTCCAACAGGTCAGTGCTATCTGACAAGATCGAGACTGAATGAGCAGTGTCCTGCCAGTCAAAATGCTAACACCTATAGTACTGTAGGTGTTTTTGAAAGCTGTTGTGTGTCAAATGTTGCTGTTAGCTCAGCTTGTTTGCTGCTGTTCATGTTTATTTGGCAAGCTACCAGCTGGCTGGGATATCTCCAATTACAGGACCTGTATCCACAACTAATGTCTATCACTTCAGTAACTCACACCACCTTATGATTAAAAATCCAAAATATCTCTTTAGCTGTATTTGAGCTGTTTTACTTGCGCGAGTCTGACCGGTGGACTATTTGTGAACAAATAAACACAACACGTGACTATTCACCCTTCTGGGTTCATAACAGGAGGCGCACATAGCTCGGTGAATTTCACCGCCTTCTCCAGGAACTTTGTCTGGATGACTGCCGCTTCCAGCTCTACTTGAGGCTGACCAGTGCCAGGATTTACAGCAGTATGAACCAAAAATAAACAAATTTTGCTGTGATTTAATTGCAATAAACTGACTTCATAGTAAAGTACAACCAATAGTTGCAATCAAGTAACAGACACATATTTTCAGAACTTTCCAAGTAGTCCAACTTCCTTGCTTACTTTTTCGAGTTCTGACTATCAACTATCTGCCCTTGTCCACCAAAGTCAGACAAAAGTAATACCTCCACACTGATCCTAGACCAGAAACGTATTCATGCAGACAACAATTTGATCCCAGTTGGATCTTTGCCAGGTCCAAATGTTTTACAGTGGGTACTACCCCTGTAGTGTGTGGTATATATAGCAATAAGCTGTGATAACGGATGAGGTTACAGGGTCAGTTCACCCTAATGACAAAAAGAAAAAAACAAACATATTTCTCAGTTCCCTTTTCTGGTATCTATTCATGCAAATAGATTAGTTTTGATTAATCCAGGTTTTGAGATATCTGTGTCTGAGATTTCTTCCTCCACATTAAAGCTGGGGTAGGCAAAATCTGCAACAGCAGAAGGATTCACTTGCCTTGCAAAACCTCATGCCTTGTAGGGCTCACTCTCCATGGCGTGAGCCTCACTGAGACCCCTGTCCCTGTCGCCGCGACTCTTCTTCTCAAAGTCGCCCCTCCAGTGCTTCGCAGAGCAGAGCGCCCCAGGCTTCAGAGGCAGCTGCAACGCTGTCCAGCAGTGGGATGAGAGGCTATTACACCACACACACACACACGCCACTGTCCCCTGTCAAACGTTATTCCCCACTGTTTGTCATCATGCCTCTTTGCCACGTCGATATGAGCGCCATGGCATTGAACGTAATGAGCCATGATGCTCCGTGTGGAGCCGGGACGTGTTGCTTTGTACTATATGTCGCTTTAGGCAAAGGAGGTATTGGAAATTTATCACAAGTTGCAGGATTTTGGGCAGGATTTTCCACCATTGTAACAGGCTTTCACCATCTGAAGGGACGTGTACGCACATCTGTATTTGTAGAACAGCCAATACAAAAGCACCGTCTCCCTGAAATAACTTGTGATTGGCCAAAGTCTCCCGTCACGGGCTAGATTTTCTGAAGCCTGAAAACAGAGCCAAGAGGAGGGGCTGAAGTAGAGATTTTCTCTCAGACCCCTTGAATTACAATATGCTGGATTTGTTGACCAATGATGCCATAACAATACTGCCTACCCCACCTTTAATACAGTGGAGGCGAATGAAATTTAGCTTATGGCACTCAGAGCATTAAAAATGGTATAAAAGATAAACAAATGTACAGGAACATCTCTTTCAAGAATCAGTGCCCGTTACTCTGGATAATCCACAGAATACATTATCAACAGTTTTTCCCAGAGAATATTAAATAAATGTTGCACAACTAGACATGTTACTTCTGCACACATGTATTTGCACATCAATCATGTATATCACTGAAGCAGTGGTTCCTAAACTGGCACCCTGAGCCACCCGAGGACATACAGTATATTATATTATATCAAGCAAAACATAATAAGTAATATAGGCCCATTCTCAATCATTCAGGATAAGCAGGTGCTCTGCAGATTTAGTGATAAATATTTAACTGAAAATAAAAATGAATACCATTAAAATATGCTAATTCATTAAATGGATTTATTTCATTTTCTTCAAAATTAAAATTAGCTCATATTTAAAGCGTACAAGGACAAACAAACAAAACAAAATGAAAAAAAAGGTTGCAGACATTTTAATGGGACATGTGAGCCTGCTGTTGATGTGTAGAGGGAGCACAACTTGCAGGTCTGACTCCAATGACAGGCGCTCTCTGCTCTAGTTTTCATGTAAACTAGGGATGAGAGTGGCACATCACACATATATGATGTTGGGAATACGCAATACAACAGTGGATGGATATCCGTCTTCCACAATCTGTCTGTTAAGCTGTTAGCTGAGTAGTGTTGAGTCTGATTTTAGTTTGGTTGGTGGGCTCAGATTCAGTCCTGTCAGACTGTGTTGAGGTCTGACATGTATCAGCATTTCTTTGAGCTCTGTTTAGCGTGTCAAATCTTGCTCTGACCATATTTTTCTGACTGCTGACCTCCTGAAAAACTCCATAGCTGGAAAGTGTATTGTGTTACTATAACAACCAGCATAACTGCATAGTAAAGAGAGTTTTTAATACAGTGATTTTGATATTTAATGTTTTTTTCTTGTGGTTTGATATGTTTGAAAACGTGACATGACACGTAGTTAATGTAAGTGTCACATTTTTCTTAATATGATGAAACATTATTAAAAATACACAGTAAATGAACAACGATAATGATTAATCTTGCTTTGGCCCATCTTCAAGGCACCCCAGGCTGCCATGCCACCCACTTTGGGAAGCACTGGCCTAAAGTATTATGATGTAGAGAATTTATATTTCTTTTAAAACCATTATTAATTTCTTATTTGTTGTAGTTCATTCATTTAAAACAGTACTTTATTTGTTTCTTACCTTTTGGGACTGTGTGTTGTACTGCTGTACCATATGAATTGCATAAATCCAAAACTTGTAGTTTTTACAGTTGTGTATATATTAAACAAACCAGATATACATCAATGTGTTAATCAGTGAGCTTTAGAGGTGCTATTTGGCAGATTTTCTTTTATCTTTGGACAGAGCCAGGCTAGCTGGTTTTCCCTGTTTCCAGTCTTTTTTGCTAAGCTAAGCTAACCATCTGCTGGGTGTTTCTTCATATTTACCATGCAGTGTTGATGGTGGTGGTATCAATCTCCTCATCTAACTCTCAGCAAGAAAGTGGATGTATGTAATTTCCAAAATGTAGAACATTTTTTTAAATGAAAGAAAATATATCTTTTTTGGAATTTGAATGAAGTGATCTTTTAAACACCTAAAATAGTAATTATACTCAGTAGGTATATGAAGAGGGGAATGGTATATGAATGAAAACATTTTTTTCTGTGAAATATATGTGCAATATATTCTTCATATACATATTTGGAAAGAGGGGTTATGAATTAGTTTAGCAGCAAGTTAGCCAAGAGTGGAAGATGCAGTGTTCATCATGCCTAAGTGTGACTATGAGAATGAATGGCATCAAATGAGTGATTTTGACATTATAACATGCATTTATTGTTACTTTGTTTTTAATGAGTGAACATGAGAAACATTAGCTCTTCATGCCTGACTGATAAGCCTGCTTTGATGCTGCACACAGACTGTACAGTTAATGAGAGTGTGTATCACACCAATGTGGCAGATTTGTTTCAGCTGATGGAACTGTTTGGTCACAAATTGCTGTTTTGGCCGTGCCAGGCTGCTGTTGTGCTCATGGTTAGTCAAAGATTCTTCATCACACCACAGCCTGTTCAGCTCACTATGAATCTGTTCCCACTTGTTTTTCTCACACAGCACCCCACCTTTTTTTCATGTAATTTTTAAGTCAGAATTCTTTTTTGCTTTTTGCTTTTTTGGCTGAAAAAAGTTTTTTCTTTTTTCTCTTTTTTTCTTTTTAAATGTTTCCCCTTATTCTACTTTTCTCCTCAACACTAGGGGCCATCTCAAACAGGCAAGGCGCAGATTTCAACAGTAATGATGGTGGCGGTGATGAAGGTATTTTTCTATCTTTTTTCCCCTTTTTGACCAACAAAATAAAAGCCTGACAGTGTGCATGACAGCAAACCTGCAGACCTCTTTTATAATCATTTTCTTTTGACCCCCTTCCTCCCCCTTTCTTTTTTACTCCCCTTGAAGTGCATCTGAGTGCACTACTCTCAGCGCTTCATTTTTGTATCAACCTCTTTCCTCTTTGGAGTCATCAGAGGATCTTGTCCGAGGTGAGAGGGCACCTCTAAACAGGAAGGAGGTCCCAGTAATCCTTTATTCACCTGTTGTTGCCAACTCAAATGTGATCTGAATTCAGCTCTGCATGTTATTTTGCCTTCTCTGATGAAATACATTTTTAAAATGATCATGTCCCTCTCCTCCCTTTCTACATTTCCTTTTTTTTTTCTTCTCCAATTGCTTGGTGAAGCATGAGTACTAACCCATGTTGTTTTGACAGTGGAAATTTGTTCATCATTGGCTCGGAGAAAATCTCTGCCACATGTTTTTTTTTTTTTTTTTCTATTAACACCTCGTTCCTCTGCATGATAATAACCAAATGGTGCAGTATTTTTTTTCTGCACTGTGTTGGGTAATCTGTGGGGACTGGCAGATGACTGGAGGTGAAAAAAGCCATTGGAAATGTTTCAGTTAAAGGGCACCATTTGTCTTCTGGGGGAGAGACATGCAAGTGCCAGAAAAAGCAGTGACATTCTGAATCACATTATTATGGGCAGTTGTTCAGTTTATACGGATGTTGCTCTAGAGAGTGATATTTGACTTAATCCTCACCATGCGTTCTTCTACATGAGTTAGCATTAGCCAGGCAGCTCTGTGTACTGAGTGTGGACCAGGAGCCAGTCTTTAAAACTGAGGTTTTGAATGTATTGTTAATTGAAGACAATTTTCTAAAGGTGATAATAGAGGGGATTTTACCTCTGGTTATGCAGCTATTGTTAGACTAATCCTACAAAACAAACCAGCTGTGAATAAATCAAACCTAAATATATTATTTCAATAGGTCTCTAAACTACTACATTATCATTTCTGTTCTGAGCTTGGTGATCTCAGATAAATCCTCCACTGAACTGCTCCAACTGCTTCACCTGCAGAACACTGCTGGTGTAATGAGCTGCTGCTGTGGTAGATCAGGGCTAATTACATGCAAATTGTGAACGCAAATTGAATGAAAGGCGCACTGCAAATTTACCATGCACTATTACATATGTAAATCTTGCCCTTGGGTTTTTTTTTGCCAGTTCCATATTGAAAATTGGTGCAAATAAAGGATCAGTCTTGTGTTATTCTATATTGTATTTACTGTCACCAAATCCCACAAAAAAGACCCAAACCAACAATTTGTTAGTCCATCTCTCAGTACTTTCTGACTTCCTCTCTCTGACTCTTAGCTCTAAGCCCATTGGTTCCTACTGAAGACCTACATCTTTTTAAAAGGCTCAGTAATTTCCTAAAACAGCTGCTCACTGTAGTTTTTAACAAACGTTACTCAAACAGGAGGAAATAGTGCTTTTGTTGGGGACTATTTATGGGTGCGGATTAATTCACATTTGGTGCTCTAGTGAGTTTTTCTGGCAGCAGGATGGTGTACAGTATGTGGGATTGAGTCAAAATAACTACAGTGAAGACATTAGTGGCATCACTATGAAAACATTTTCATTTTTCTCAGACTTTACAAGGCTCCTCCAGAGCCACAGAACATATTATGCAACTGTTTTCACAGACTGAAAAATACAGCCATGACAAGTAAACCGATGTTTATGTGTAAAGTTGGTGGAGTGCCCCTTTAATCCTAGGGCTTGGTGGTTTGTTGCCTGGTTTCTCCTGTCCACATGTCGAAGTGTCCTTGGGACAAAAATGGGATAACAATGTAAAACACTTTTATACTGTCTGCAGAATAAATGTAATCAAATGATACACTAATGTTTAAAAATGTACCTCAGAGATTTCTTTTTACGTAAGCTGAATTTCCTTCTTCACAAGAGAATGATCTCCAAATTGGTTTTATAAAAAGAAACCTCTCAGGAAACTGTAATTTATTTAGTCTCGCTCTGTCTAGATCTTCTAAAAGCTTGAATTTCCTTTGGGGTTTCATCACACCGGTTAGAAAACACCATCATACGTGTATTGGATTTGCACCTAACAGATGTAGCATAGTTTGCCTCGAATTAGAAGGGCTAGATCTTTGGGAGATGGTACTGTGTTGTTAAAATAGATTTTAAAAAGACAATATCCACTTTGGAATTGCAAGAGGAAACCCAATGCCTTTGATTATGTAGGCAGAAGTGTACCTATTCAGACATTACTAGCTCAGTTTTAGTGTAACAGAGATACAGATAGAAGCAAAAGAACATTAACATTAACAAGTGTTCACTTTTCATGGTCTTAGTTTCTGCTGTGCCACATTGAAACTACAGGAAAAAGACAAACACTCCAAAACATGTCTATATGGCGAAAGGTCTGGATCAAGAGCATCTTCAGGCACTACCTTGGCTTGCCTGTGTTTTCAGGAGAACACGCAGAATCGATGCACTCTGACTGTTTGAACATCTGCAGTGGCAATGAATTACTCCTGTGGATCCCCTGTGGTTCCACCAACAGTATACCTCAGCGATATACTGAAAATATACGAGAAACCTTGCAGCACTGCAGACAACCTCTCTCAGACCTGCTGTGCTCTCTCGCATAATTTCTTCTGAAAGTTTGCTCTTTACCGTTAAATGAGCTTTTGTCAGAAGTGCTCGCCTTAAGAGTACTATTTGAATCAAATGTACCCTCAATTATAATTATTCAATTATGTCCCCAGAATAAGAAGTGTTAAGGGCATTTCTTGATTTGCTTTTGGAGATTTTACTGTAATTACTTTCCTCCTTTGAAAAGAGACACTGTGGAAAGAACATAATAACAATATTAGGAGTTCAAAGCACAGGGGCTTTATATATACAGTATTCAGTGTATATACATAGTCCCATGTCCCAAATAAAAAACAGATAAATACCCAAAATATGCAATGCATATGAAATGTATGGCAAAGGCAGAGAGCATATATATATGCGGGTCTGAGGGACAGCTTCAGGTGAAAGAAGAGAGGACCTGTAACCAAAGCTGCACACAAAATAGAGAGATATAGAGAAGTGGCAGGTAAGGGTGAGAGAGGGAAAGACAGACAGCGACAGAGCTACATTAACGTGTCTGTGTGTGAGCGAGGAGAGAAGAGAGGTAGACTGTGTGTCTGTGAGAGAGAGAGAGCATTATGTTTCTCCCCTATATCATGTAGCAGAATGTAGCGCTACTCTCCATTCATGTGGTTGTGTGTGTTGATGATTTAAGAGCAGTCGGTGAATTGTCTCTTTATATGTGTGACGCAACCAAGCAAACAATAATTTGCCAGGATTAAAACTCCTAGCATAGCCTTGTGAAACATACTCCTTCCTGTTGAGGTAGATGTTGCCTGGCATTTCAAGTGGCAGGAATTCTATATATATTATATAATATAATATTTTATGATACTTAAAACACAAAAAGCAAGATCAAATATTTGTTATCAATGATCATTGAGTGATCCTTTTCATTTGATTACATATGGCATTTTGTTGGTAAGTGGCCATGGTATAATACCATCTAAGTTGTAAGTTTCCCAGAGGCAAAGAGCCACCAAACACAAAGTGGAAAGTAAAACTTGTTGGGTATTACCTCTTACATACATGTTTATAATACTTATGTATGTATGAACATGTTGAACACATATCTCAAATACATTTTTAAAATGTTTTTTATGTCACATATAGTGATATATATGGCCCCAGTATATTATACAACATGTACAGTATTTGAAAAACTGAATACCTATAAAAATAATATTAGCACTTACAGTTTTTAATATGTGAAAAGCTGATAATGGATCAAAATAAATGTTCATATACTGTAGGTAAATATATATAGTCCATACTGAATATCAATGTTCATATTCTAGATTCTAG
The DNA here is from genome assembly GCA_005408345.1 of Macquaria australasica. Lineage (NCBI taxonomy): Eukaryota > Metazoa > Chordata > Actinopteri > Centrarchiformes > Percichthyidae > Macquaria > Macquaria australasica. Next base: position 237,158 of record SEMN01000473.1, on the reverse strand, counting down.
ATTTTCACATTTATCTTTTGACAATATACTCACCATAGTGTTTCAGTAGTTGTTTAGCTGTTCCTGACAGGTTTGTGTTTGACTTTGTGCCAAATAATGACTCTCTGTGACTGTGGAGAGATGAGGCTGGCTGTTTTTTGGCATGTCAGTAGAACTGTATTGAACAGGAAGTAGGTTGCTGTCTGTGGAGAGCATGCTGGGACAGACAGCGGCGATGACAGTGATAGTGGTGGAGGCGGAGGTGGCAACGGGGGCTGCATTTTACGTCGACTCCATTAACTGCCATTTGTATTTGTCCCACTAACTTCAGAAAACGCTGAAAGCAATGGAAAATTCAGATAGCCACCCTCAAACAAGCTTCCCCCTCCCCTCAAACTCCATCCCCTCCCGACCCCCACCCATATAAAGATGAGTAATGTGTGCAACGCCACGCAGCCAGTGGAAGAATACATTATCCCCCCGGCCCGGGTGGCAGTGATGAATGTCTGGGAAGAACTCGCTGCACAGTCACCCAGGAAGCTCCACAGACCCAGGAGAGCACAGAGAGCGAGAGACATGCAGATAGTAAGAGAGAGAGAGGGAGAAGAGCCCTTAAAGCAGTTTGATTTCTTTAGTTTTAAGTGCACTCCACACTGACAGGATTGGGACACGGTGCCCGGACACCACCCTGTCCTTCCCCAGCCATAAAACATGGCAGGGCATCTCTCTGTTGGATCAAAGTGCCCTGAGTGGACTCTCCCTCTCTCCTGACTCCCATCGCTGCATTACACCAAAAGAGTTGAGTAGTAACAGTCAATTTGCCTGTTTGTTTGATGGAGAGCCAGTTGAATAGTTTTGTCTGAGCCCACAGAGGCCTGCAGCGACCATCAGATGCGTATCAGTTAGAGACTATGACAACTTAATGGTAGCGCTCTTGTTTTATGTGCATCTGCCTCTTCAAGGTTGTTTCCCGCCACCCACACTGTTCTACCATAATGTGGAACTGAATGACAAACAGAAACTTATTGACACCATCCTGCTGTCCTGCCTCTAATTAGCAGGCCTGTATTTAACCGGAGTGAATCTGTCCGGGTCAGTCCGGGACGTTCACCCCAGCTCCTCCTCAGGCTCGCTGTTTAGAACCCCCACCCCCTGCTTGGTCGCAGGTGAGCAGTTGTGAAGGAGATGCAGACACATTAGCGAAGCCAAGGCACCCACTCAGAGCACAGCGGAGATTAATAACCTGTCACTGTAGGTTGCTTTCGACTCCTTCGCCTCACTGTTTTCTTTTGTGGAGGAGGAGAATGATACACTCCTCCTGGCCTGTGCACTGCCTGCCTCCCTGCCTGCCTGCCGAGCTGTGTTGCTCTCTGCAAAGCCTACTGATGTGTGATGTGTAAAACACATAGCCAGCTTTCCATTTGCACACCGTTGTGCTTCTCGCCACAGCCTATGGCAATTGGAAGAGAAACCAATAATTGGTGTGGGCAGCGGGCATCCTCTTTAAATCAATTACACAGCACAGACTGGAGCTCTTCAGATTTGTTTTCCCTACCATACAGCACCAGAATTACTGGCAGACTCTGTAGAGGTGATTTTAAATGGCATTCATGTTCCTGAGCATACACTAAATTTATAAAAGCCAGTGTTCAAATAATGGCTGAGTCTTAAATAATAGGCCAGCATGAATAAATAGTGGTCGGTCACTTATAAAGGCTAAGTAAAACATATTGAGGAGAGGTGGAATTACCTGTACTATAATAGCTCACATAATATTCAATATAATGTACAATGCCACAGCACTAATATGTTAAGTCATGTCATACTCACCTCTGAGTTTCTCTCTTATTTTCTCTCTTGTTTTTTTTTTTTGTGGCATTTCTGCTTTATTCGACAGCGACAGTATAGATAGACAGGAAAGATGGGGGAGAGAGAGGGGATGACATGCAGCAAAGGTTGTGGGTCGGAATTGAACCTGCGTCACCGCAGTAATAATACATGGTACGCGCTCTACACAGTGAGCCCCTAGAGTTTCTCTTTTTTTATCAGAAAATTTTATTTTTATTTATTACCTTTTTTCAGTTGCTTCCATTTTCCCATTTTTTTGAGCACGGTTGAGCTACTGTCTAAGCTCAGCACTTCTCTCACTGAAAATTCTTCCAGTGGCTCAAAGGGCATAATCCATTTACTGGCAGGGTTAGGGTACCCTAACCCTGGTGATATCCCTGACCCTGCCAGTAAACCCTAACCGCCTAACCCTTACCCTACCCCTACCCCCCATGAATTTAGGAATTATGCTTTTTGAGCCAGGCTTTTAATGTTAAACATCTGTGCTGGAAATGTTGAGTTTCATTTACGGTTGATTAACAGTGATAGAAAAAACACTGCAAAATGGAAGATACTGGTGAATGAAAAGAATAATTAAGTTAGAAACACACAGCAGCAGAGTGATGGCATGTTGTACGGGTGCAATTAGTGTTTAGTTTGAATGAATGAAATTAAAACAGGAGCAGATCAGAAAACAGCGAGGCTTGGGCTTCTCAATACATTTTTATTGAGAAAATTAGCAATAAACTCCTGTCTCTAATATAAGCTTGTTTCAAATAAAGGCCTGTCTGTGTAGGTGAGGTCAATAGAGGCCACTATTTGTGAATTTACTGTAAGCATAATATCATGGCTTTAAATCTCTCACACTAGCAGCACAAACTGCCCAGCTCCTTTCTCAATTCTATATTTTCCTCAGCAGATGCTCCCATCCCGAATGACATTTGAGAGACCTCTAAGCAGCCTGGTCGGCAGTGCCGGGGATAATGGGTTTGTTCAGCTGTTGGAGCCAGGCAACCGAAGCATACTGTAGTGCAGGAGATCTGAGAAATGCTGGGCCATGTGAGGACAACGATGATACTTCTTTTTGGAGTTTTTTTTCTTGTGTTAAAAGCGGAGTGAAAAAATATGTCCACAAACAATATTTCTGCGTCAGACTGCCTAGTTTTACGTCTCAGTAGAGTGCATCCAGAGGACTTCATGTTAGAATCAGCTGAGGGTTCCTGATGATAACGATGCTGCTGGCTGATTTATTGTGAGCCCTACTTGTTGGGAGGATTCATATCTTTTCCTTGCATCTTCTTTCGTGCAAAGGACCCACTCTTAATTTATAATCACCACCTACACATGTACTAATCACACATCTTAATCACAACTGGAGAGCCTCATAAACAAGATATTCATCTGGCCTAATTGCATCATCCCCTGCACATCACACAAAGGACAAATGGAGCAGGCAGGAGAGGAGACAGATGTAGAGATTACAGGGTTAAAGCCATGGAAATTCTTAACAGAGTCTGCTGGAGAATGTCAAACCATATCTCTAACGTCATCTATCCTTATGTGCTGTACTGTAAAAATGATCAATGTTAAATTAAAAAAGGTCAAACTAATTTCCCTGTTGTGTAGACGCTGATACTGTTTAGTGTTTGCTTGTTGATTACAACATCAAGAATGAATGTCGTCCATGTTTCCTGCGTGACCATGATTCTCTCCAAGCTGTTACTGTTCTTTATATTGAAGGCTTTAGCCTCAGACAGGGATGGAAGAAGAGTTTTTTTCTTTGTAGAAAAATAAGACAATCAGGATTAAAATACAACCTATGTGTTGCTTTCAGCCCAGCATTGCTTTGTTGGATATGTGTATTGGCTTTTTTCATACAGTCACTGGGGATGCCAAAGTCAGGAATGATCAGTTCTCCATAGTGGATTTTACCCTTAAATGCATTGGTTCGATGCTAAACATTCCCACTAGAGACAGAAATCAGTCAGATTTTAGCTTAGTGCAAATATACTGGTAGTGATGCATATGTTGACTAATAAGTAACAAGAAATGTCAGTAGACAGATGTCACATGTATATTTGAGGTCATTTAGAGTCGTCATTACATAGTTTGTCCACCATAGAATACTGACAAGTTTATTTTTATACTAAATGTCCTTCTCAGTACTTTGCAATTCTTCAAAAAAAAAAAAAATTAGATCTTAAATCCTTATTTGTTAATGAAGATCTGCTGATATGTCATTGTTATTTGTATTTTTCACTGTATCTTATTACATTTTATGTTTATGCACATATTGTACTGTGTTACAGTACCTTCATACAATAATACTGTGGGAGTAAACTAACATAAACAAACTTCATCTTTAATTCTGTTTTTATTTATAGTACTAATGACAGAACAGTGCCACAATTAACCCAAACAGGAAAACACAACATTACCAGCTTTTACCTGCATACTGTTCGAAAAAATAAAACAAAAACAACAGCATCAACAAACCAAACTCTCTTACAAACCCGAGGTCTGAAAAACATTGAAAAAACATTAGAAAAAGAATAATTTTTGACAATTTTCACATTTTAACATCACAAAACTGTTTGAAGAAAGTCAGGGGCTTAATTCAATAGGTATACATTTAAGGATTAAATGTCATTTAAGGGTATTTGTTCAAAGGTTAAGTATCAAAAGTAAGTAAGTACTCATTATGGAGAATGTCCTTTGTCAGAGTACACAATTTAGTTTTCTTGCTGCAGGTACAATACCTCTACATCATGTTGCTAACATGATCAACTGCAATTTTGTTTCTTTTTTGCTAACTTAATTATCCTCTCACTGGGTTCAATTATAATTATGTGCATGTGGTGTAATGTGGTATATATAGTACCCCCTTTTCTATTGTCATGCTTTTTGATGTATCTACTAGATGTCTATATGCAGAGCCTCACCAGGGGACCAAGGGGCAAAAATGACATGTGGGATCCAGACTCCCCCCATGTTCCCCAAGTTAGTTATATTTTATTAAATGCTAAGTTATTTAAGAAAACACACTATGGAAGTATAATATCGCACAAAATATTTATGGGACTATAACTAGATTATGACATTGGGCCACTCTGCATGGGGCCCTCAATGGTCTTGGGCCCTGGGGTAGTTGCTTTGTATTTAGTTTACTTTGCTAATCAATGCATGCATCTATTTTGTACTTCTTCTTTGCTGCTTTCCCTGGCATGGGATTAATGAGGTTCCCCTTTATTTTGCCATACCTTACCTTATAATGTGACTTATATACTTGTATACTAGAGTAAAAGTAGCTCAAACTATATTTAAGTAAATGTACTTAATTGGTTACTTTCCACCACTGACCTCAGATATGTAAAAAAAACAAAAAAACAACTGAGCTCTTCCTGATGTCTGTTTTAAAACATGCCCAACAAACAATTCAGCTCTGAATTATGACATTGAATCTAGTGTAAAGATAGCACCAAAATAATCCATAATTTTCCAGAGGTATTTGTGAATATTCTTTCACAACACATTAAATTTTTGACTGCATATAATTCAGCCACATCCTGCATGTGGTTTTCCATCAAATACTTGCTGGATACAAACGCAACATTTTTATATCTTTTTATTTTCATTTTCTTCTTTGCAGATATCCATGATGAGAATGGGTTAAAGCCAGTCATGGTTTACATCCACGGAGGCTCCTACATGGAGGGAACCGGCAACATGATTGATGGCAGCATCCTGGCCAGCTACGGGAACGTCATCGTCATCACAATCAACTACCGGCTCGGAGTTCTAGGTGAGTCCACCAATCTGGGGCTTTAATTAGTTTGTAGAAGGCTGATTGAGTCTGAAAGTGAGTTATTGATTTAGTGATTGCTTTAATGACTAATTGGGTCCCATTGTTTCACCAACTGGCTGGTTTTTGTGTAAGGGAAAGCTACAGTGGACGACATTTATGTTGCTATTTGGGTGAACTTGCAGGGAGGGGGACAGTTGGAACCTTCTTAAGCTCGTTATGATTACATTCTTCAATCTTTGATGCCTTTAATTAAACTGGAATCACTCATGGTCTGTATGTTACGATGGGTTTCTGATATAATTCTTGTAGAGCAAATATATATTGAAGCAAATCAAGCAGGTTAATCCACTCACACACGACATACACACTTATGCAAAGATGTTTGATACACGATTCTCGTTCTTGATTGCATGCGTAGCTTCTGGGGTTTTCTGCCTCCAGCTATCATGAGTTTTGTTTTTCCAGTGCCAATCAGCTGCTAATAGCAGTGTAGGTGGTAATCTGCATTTTTCTGCATTCTTCTCTTTATTTCAAATGATTGTATTCAAATGCAGCCTTGAATGACCCCCACGGCACAAGATAAGCACATGCAAATTAAACTAAGACTCTTACATTTGTAGCCTTTTCAGTTACTTTGAGCATCAAACATCCAGTAGGCTCAAATATTCCATGCTGGAAAAATTGATCCGTTGTGATCTGAGCTGGTATCTACACCACAGTGCTCTGCATCTGATTTTGTTCCCGTCTGTAAGATGAAAGTAGTTTCTGGCTCTCACAGGGATTCTTTATCTTGCCTTTGACATCAAGGTTTGGGTTCTGAATGTCTGTTGCCCAAGAAAATGTTCGAGTCTGAGAGGAGGCTGATAACATCAAATGTTTTGAGGGAGTTTTGAAATTTCAGCCACTCTATATTGAAAGCAGTTGGCCATTTTCTGACTGAGCATTGCCCCGCTTCTGTTCAAGTTGAGTGTTTGCTGTGGAAATGGTGGCTTAAAAACAAATCACCATACATCAACATAGTGGGATATTATATGAACACAGATGATGTAAATGGGCAAAGATGCTGTTGAGTTCATTTGAATGTACTGCTGTATTTAGATCTGATGCTGGGCTGTTTAAGAAGCATCTTGCACAAGTAAAGAAAGTGAGAGTCCTCAGCCACCGCGCTTGAAATGTTGGTTGAAGAAACCATCAAACATGCTTCAGAACAGCTGTCACACTGTATCATGCTGTATCATATGGGAGGAAATAGCAGTTGCTGTTAGCTCAACAAAAAGCTCAGCGGTTAAATTTTTAAAAATGTCATCACTGGAGTTTGGCATGAGCTGGAAGCTTGTAGAATGTTTTCACATGAAAATGAAAATGGACTCAGTTTCTACACACTAGCAGAGCAAATTTTACACCTGATTCTCCCAGACCTTCAGTCACAGATACAGTTGCCTTTGACAATTTGTCTGTGCCTTCCAAAACCTTCACAAATCACTGTTAAAGAGCATTGTCACTTAAATGTAACTACATGTTGTTTTGGGGGCATTTGCTGTCTTGGGAGGACAGTCTCAATTTTAAGCAGTACTGCTTTTCTGCCATTTTGCTGTAGCACAAAACTTCAGTGCGGCCCCATAGACCCCATAATTTATGAGCTAATAAATGATTTCAATGTATTGGACCATTATTTTCTCTATACATTTTCTCTATTGAGTTTCCATAAAATTTACTATATCATGATATATAAAGATATTACGATATAAATGACGTATACCATGATAGAACATATTATTCATATCACCCATCACTAGTAATGATGATGATGCTGACACTTGGGAAGACATGGGAGGTGGTGATGGTGATGTGTACTCTATTTTACCATGCATATCCTACTTTTATGTCATAGCTTTTAGAAGACTTACAGAAGATAGTACGTATGGCAAAAAGGGGGTAACATATATACTGTAGGCCAGGCTTGTGAATGGTGTTGGCAGAAAAAAAACACACATACAGCATTGTAGTCATTCCAAAATGGCTTCCACAACTCAGTTTAATCTCTGCTGCTGTTTTCTGTGTCTTTGTATGGAAAATGAATTATTACGATATCCAGTTATAGACTTATGATATTTGTCTGGGTATGATCCTATTTCAAATCAAATGTACTTGTACAGACTTGTATAGCCTCAGTTAATAGCAATATACCCATGTAACCCTTATCCTGCTATTAGGTGTGAATTTCTTTTTATCCTCATTGTTTGCAGCTTTAAATTAGATGTTATCTGCCATGTGGTTTCTAAGCTGTTTGCATGTGGTTCATTGTCTGTTGAAGTGGAGCCACAGTACATCCTTATGCTCATGCTGCCACTACCGCTGCTCTGCTTTGGTCTGCTTACCATTTGTTATAAGGCCGAGCTGTCTGCACCAGTCACTATATTTAGTTGCCTGAGAGCCGGGGGGAAAAGGTGTTCTGGAAAAGTGTGCACTGCAGAGAGGAAAAAAGAGATGATGAGGTAGCCACACAGAGAGAGAGAATGTAGATGAGAATACAGATAGAGACAAGAGAGGAAGGCAAGTAAAACAGTGAGAGAGAAACAAAGAAAAGAGTGACAATGTAGAAATGGTGATCTTGTTAGGCTGCCAATTTTGATGTAAAAACACCCATCCCCAAATCACAAAGTGTATGTGGCTCTGACAGAAAAGAGTGTTCCATCTCCACTAATTGACACACAGTAGATTCACCCTGTGTGCTCATATTACATTCTTGTGTCGTTGCAGTCACTGGAGGGAAGTCGTCTGTGCAAAGAAAAGTGAAACAGCATTGAGCAGTGGTGGTCCAAACAGAACTGGACTCATTGGTGTTTGGTGTCTTTCTGGTCCCTTTAGTATCATTAAACCAAAACTGGTTTTACCTAGAAGTGTCTTTCCCTTGATGTTGTTAATTTGGTTGAAAAAAGCTTATTAATGCTTACTAATAATTCCATCTTATTACAAGCTTGGTCCTTTTTTATAGTTTCCACCATTTCTACCAGCCATGATAACATTGTACTCACCTGTCATTTCTTTGAAATGTGACACCTAACTGTTTTTTCCATAGTGGTTTTCCATAGGATAGCAAGCCAAGAAAAAAATCTCCTTGCATCAAGGCTAGATTACCAACCAGGCAAAATGGACAGACAAACTCAGGGGGTAAAGCAGCAGACATGCAGCAGAAGCAAGAGGAAGAAAGAGACATGGCTATACGTCCCAATGCTCAATTACAATCAACAGTGTGGAAATACTTTACCAGGGCAGATAAAACTGCTATGCATAACCATTTAAAGCTACACCCGCGTATGGCAAGTGCTAGCAGCGGCAACGTTAGAGAGGAGAAGTGCAATGTGTAAATCACTATTAATAATGTTTATTTCACCAAACCAATACATTCATAAAGTTTATGCAACCTGTGGACATTTGTGTTTATTGGCGATATTGCAACAGTAGTTTCACATGTTATATCCGAAGTTGAATCATAGTGCATCATAGTAGGCTATTCAGAGGTTTTGAAGCATGGCTGTACATTCCAATGCTTGACTACAATCAACAGTGTGGAAATACTTCTAAAAATGTCTAAAAGTACATTGTCCACATCGCCTTTCCCACTCACATCACATCTCACGTATATAATGAGATAAGCATGTCAGTGTACTGTGCTTTCATCAATGGTGATGCTGGTTTTTGAATTCATCTTATTAATATTTGAAACAAACTTCTTCCGCATTTGCTGTACTATATGGCCTATAATTTCAGCACACAAGTGATCTGACTTATGTACGGTGCCCACTTTTGCGCCATTCCTTTTTGGCCACCATATAGGCCGAGGCAGATGACCGCCCACCTTGAGCCTGGTTCTGCTCAAGGTTTCTACCTGTTAAAAGGGAGTTTTTCCTTGCCACTGTCGCATAGTGCTTGCTCATGGTGGGAACTGTTGGGTCTCTGTAAATATAAAGAGTCGGTCTAGACTTGCTCTATTCGAAAAAGTGCCCTGAGATAACTTTCTTATGATACGGCGCTATATAAATAAAACTGAATTGAATTGAATAGGCGGATCTGAATGAAGCTGCTGTCTTCCGTTCACTTGGACCTGATCTCAAGTACCTTGTTTGGCAGAATCTCCTGTTGCTTAGTTGCTGCGACTTTAACGGCCCTTTTGTGTGCTATGCTATCACAATGTTTGCAGATTTTTCTGCGCAACTGGTTCTGTGCATGGGTGCTTACAACCCTGTTAATGTACTCTGCAGCTGCAGTCTGTACCAGTTACCTTTTCTGAAAGCAGAAGGGTTTTTGCATGTCGGTATACTGTGCATCCCAAGCTTCCACCCTTAATAACTATCAACATGGGACAGGTTGTACAAACAACTGGAAGGTTTAGTGATTGGCGAGGGTACAGTGGCCTCTACTTGGGGCAAGAGCAGACAAGAGGAGTGACAGAAAGAGATCCAGTTCACCACTTTGCTGGAAGACCAATTGAAGTGGGGATTATGCTGTTTCAACAATGGCTGGCCAAGGACCAAGGGAGCATGGGGGGATGGAATAATGCGGAACTGGATGGTTTCACAATGGTTGCAGGAGAGGATCAGATACAGGGGTCTGGTATGATGAGTGACTTGGGCGAGCAGCTTCCTATTTAAAGCGCTAGTGTCAAGGGGAGTGGCGAACAGTTCAGCCGCTATGCCAGCCTGGGAAACAAGATTGGCATCGGCCCCGGAGTCCACTAAGGCAAGCAAAGGAAGAGACCGGTGGTTCCAAAAAAGTGTAGCTCCAAACTACTACTACAAAACATACATGGCCAGCAGACTAAGGAGAAGGTGGTTTGGCTCACCAGGATCCCCACTGTTACAGGTGAGCCTCCTCTTTTGGCTGAAGGGGACAGGATGCCAGAAAAGCTTAGCTTAGCCGCAGTAGATGTCCACTCTAGCTTTGATCCTCCAGAGACATTCAGCTGGTGGGTGGCAGGCTTGACCCAGTTGCATGGGAGGGGAGGGGAAGAGCGAGAGGAGAACAAAGATGGAGGACAGCTAACTTTCTCCCTTCAACACTCAGGAAGACAGTTGTCCAATTTTATGGCTAGAGAGATTAGGTCGTCTAGGCTGCCTGAGTCATCCCTAGAAGCTAACTCATCTTTAACTGAATCACTAAGCCCATTCTGAAAAACCCCCTGGAGCGACTCGTCGTTCCACCCAAAATCTGCTGATATAATCCCACTGAATACTCCACTACGCTGCGGGGACCCTGACAGAGTGCCAGGAGATGTTTAGCGTCATTTCTGCCCTTGACTGGATGGTCAAATACTTTCCTCATTTTAGAGATGAAGCAAACCACATAAGGTAAGCTATTTTTGACTTATCTGTGGCATATCTGTGGTTAGTAGCTGTTGCTCAAACACAAGTGAGCACTGGATGAGAAAGGACCTGTACATCCCCAGATCTACAGGTCACTCAGGCGCTGGTATGTGTGGCTCTCTGGGCTGGGGAGCTAGCAGGATCCAACAGACGTGTGGGATCAAGGGTGCTAGGCTGGACTCCTGGGGATGAAAGGGAGAGATATGTGGAGACAAGGTTGATCTGGTTTCCAATGAGACGCCCTTTAAATCTTTAATCATAGAGGGCTTGTTTATGATGGCTAGCAAGGGCTTGGCGGAGATTGTCTGCGTCTGCTGGGTCCATGCTTGCCAGATCTTTCTTGTTACTATGTGGACCCAAGCGCAGGACACAGACACAGGGGTAAGGTGAAGTTTGGAAGGTTTATTGTAGGATGACAGGGAATGGAAGTGGAGAGGAGAAGATGACGGGCTGAGGCATAGGCGATAGTGGATGGCAGATTAGGCAGGACAGGTGGATGAGGTTGCGTGGCGCAGGCAGGCTGAAGTTACACGAGGGTTAGCAGGCAGGCAGATATGAGGCAGACAGTTAATAACAGGCCAGAAATCAATAGGTATTGTTCTCTGAATTCACTAAACTTGAGAGGCCTGAAGTGTGTGACTACCGCAGTAGTTCAGTCAAGGATCTGGCGCAGAGTGGGAGATATACAGGAGACGTGATGAGCTGGTTGATGGCGTGTTGGTTGAGAAGGGATCCAGGAGCCAGGAGAGTGAGAGAGGGAGCACCACGCAAACACAATACAAACAGACACTGGGAGACAGCCAGGGGAGCACAGGAGACACAGGGGAAGTGGGAAACACAAGGGAAAATACTGGGGCATGGCCATGGCCGTGACTCATAGAGATACAAAGAGAGTAAAATTACCTTTTCTTATGTTTATTTGCAAGAGGAGTGTGTACCATCTCTCTGGGGCTAACATGAATCTGCAATAACGTAGAATTGATAGAAGCAAATATCACCACAGGGCCTTTTAAGGGACAAAAACTTAACATGAATGTTCCCTAGAAAATATTTTTTAAACATTGCTTGCCTCATGATGGCCAGAGGTTTAGTCACTGGTTTATTTTATTTCTATTATATTTATTGTGACATCACTGCAATAATAATAACTAATGAAAAGTAATGGTCTGAAACATTTTTTAAAAATGTGCTTTTTAACAAACTGTTGCGTTCAAAGCCGAAACTCAGAATAACAAGACAATGAAATGTACATGCTCACAAAATTGATTGGCCCATGTTGCAAATTGCTGCATGACTCAGTAGACTATAAAGAATCTGTTTGGCACCAGAAAGGGATGTTATTTATTCCCTTAACTGCAAGAGGGATGTTGGAGTCACTGGCGTAAGGATGGACTGGTTACAGTATAATTAAAATTATAATGATGGTCTCCCACTGTTGGTAATTATTGAACAATTTTAATGATAATAATAATAATAATAATAATAATAATAATAATAATAATACACTTTTATTTACACTTTCACCAGTTTAGGCACTGGCAGCTCTTGGTTAAGGTTAGAGAAAGATCATGGTCTAGTTTAATACAGAAAATGTCTGCTGTGATGTCAACCGTGACACATGATGTATTTATTAACATTGTGGCTATAATTTATATTTTTATAATAATGATAATAAGCACAGCACCTACAAAATGATCTGCAAGTGAAATCAGTCTGCAGGAGTGCGTTTCTTTTGACCTTCTAAAGGTTCAATGAGGAATTCTTTCTTCTAAAGCAGGTTAATGGATATTTTTATAATAAAATAATAATAATAATGTATCAAATGACAATGCAAAAACAATGTGACAATGTGAAAGGGATTGCTCGTTGTGATGAACCTACAGAGAATTATGACCTGAACCTGTAGCCGCTCTTGGCTTTACAGAGCTTTATGACAATTCATGTTGGGGGCCGGTGATCTCTTTTATGCTGGCCATGCTGCACCCTAGTGGTGCCTCTTAAATCTGAGACTGACACAGAGGAGTCCGCTACAGGCCAAGGTGGTGTGGTTATGGTTTTCTCTCCACAAGTGGAAAGCAGAAAGAATATTGGCAGAGAAAGTACACACAGATCAATGGTGCATCACTAAAGATGTCTCCCTGACAGGTTGGACGGCAGTGCACAAATCTTAGGGCACAAGCAAGCATGACCATTCAAGGCCAACGCATGCTGTTAAGGACGAACAGTGAGGTAGAAGCATTGTACATCAACAGGGTCATGGTCTAGGTTCCCCTCTTTTCAGCAAGATGGCCCACAGGTTGTAGCCTGCACCATAGCCGCTGTGGGTCATCAGTGCGAACAGATTTTGGTTCCAGCAGTGGGGTGCTGGAGGTGCCAGAATGGGTGCCATCTGGCCTCAGGAAGCTGCCACATGAGCCAGAGTGACGGTGAGCGTCATTACGCTGCACTGGGATCTGTCAGAGGCACATGGCACTCTCCATTTTCTCTCTTTCTAACATTGTGGCAAGATGTGAGATGACTAGAGATGGCTGCCTGATGGAGATGTGTTGCAGCTTTGCTCTCTATTTGCTACAAACCAGTGGGAGAGGAAGAAAAACCTCATCTCGGCTTATTCACCATTTTACTCACTTTATTGATTCACTACAGGTACATTAGAGCTCATTAGAACAGAGATGTTTTTTTGTTCATCATTAAATCACATTTAATGTAACAATATGTCATGAGTTACACAGTTGGCCTGGAAAAATTGAACCTTCAACAGATTTGTGGAACTAATACAAATAGTGCTCTGTTATTTTGAAGCTGCTGATAGGTATTATTAAAATAACTTCATACCCGGAATTTGCAAAATGTTTGTGACTCCCACACAGCTTTATTCAGGTTAGGGTAGAAAAACCCATGAATAACTAAACATGACTACTAAAAGGCAGAATAAATAATAGTTCTTTTCTATCAGCTGCATTAATTCTTTTTTTTTTTTTTTTGGCTACTAATATCTGATCTAAAGTTGTTATGGTTAACAGTTGCTTATATTCATATCCAGCAGACAGAGCAACATTAGCTTTCATTTGGAGTTGTGTTTGTGTCCACCTGATGAGTGCAAGTCCAATATTCACTTCGCTTTTTGTCTCCACCAACTCTTGAGAAAAAAATCTGACTCTTTAGCTGCTAAATTCTCCACTATGTTCACCAGCTGGTCTCTAACTGTGTCTGTTGTGTGCTGTTCGCTGCTGGGTAGGTAGTGTACAGTGGGTTTTTTGAGGTTTTTCACTGAAAACAGCTGCCTGCTGCTGTTGGAAGACAAGGTTGAGGAGAACAGAGTTTGTGGGCTGGAAAACCAAAACAGTGAGATAAAAAAGAGGCTAAAAGACTTCGTAGAGCTAATGGGAACTGCAGAGTTGGTGATAACTGGGAGGGCGCACTTGACCAGGGGAGATAATGTCCAGTGAAACTAAAGTTGAATAGACCTTTTTCATAGCAGATATTCACAGCATACCATTTTTAAATGTCAGACTGCATTGCCATAATTAATTAGTTTCACCAGTGCTTTTCCTCAATAAGAAGGCAATATGTCAGCTGTGAAAAAGGACAATCTGATTAATTTGGGAAAGACGTAGAAACAAGAATGATCTGATGCTAGCAAGGCTAGCAAGATTTCAGGTTAGCAAGATTTACTCAGAAAGCAAAACAACATGTAAAGTACAAAATGGGACAAAAATAAGTTTGGAAATCTGGGACAAAAGTCTAGTTCTGTGTAAAAACACATTCTAAAGTTGAGTCATCATCAGTCTGAGTTAGACAAATCAAGTGGATATCTTCCAGAGTTCCAGTCTGTTTAGTATCCATCCATCCATCCATTCCATCCCGGGGCTGGAGCCGAACCCAGCTGACATTGGGCAAGAGGCGGGGTACACCCTGGACAGATCGCCAGTCAATCACAGGGCCTGTTTAGTATCCATCTTTGTGTTTCCATGTCCATGGGAAAATTAACCTATACATAAATATAACACCACAAAGAAAACCACTTGAAGTCAGAACTTTGGAATGTATTACAGCTATCAATAACGCTTATGTTGTACATATGGCATACATTTACTGTATTAAGATAGATACACTAAGAAATCTGAACCAATCTTTGAATGATCTGAAATTAATGGCTGTCTGTAATCAATCCCAAAACTGATGGTATGATTTGTAAAATAGGATTTTGTAAAAAGAAGAAATTGAATCACACTGTTGATAATGATTTGATCCAAGCATCCTAAGCATCATGTTTTTACATCACATTCAGCCTTCCAAGTCCCATCAGAGTGCAATGGAAAATATGATACCCTGCTCTGACACTGACACTGACGAGCTGCATAAAAAGTTACTTTCCTGTGGTATTACTTTATGGCACAGTAAACTGCTTGCTTAGTATGAGTCACTGACCTTGAGAGGGAAATCTCTCAAAAATAAGACAGATGTAATGAAATTCTGAGAGTGAGGCTGTCAACCTGCTGCTCACCAATCAGCTGGAATAACCTGCACTCTCCCTAACCTCAGGGCTTATTAAAGAAAAAAGACATCTTCAAGAATACATGCATCTGTTCAACAACTTTGTGCTTCAAAGCAGTTAAGGGATGACAGTTTTTCTGTATAAGGAGGGGAATTATGGGTAGAGGAAGTAAAACTATATAAATCACCATAAAACTAAAAGCAGCAAGGCTTGAAAAAATTTAACCTATGCTTTAATGAAAATAAACAAGTTTATGTAACTTTGCTGGACAACAGCGAATGGCCACAAAATAACAATTATGGAAAATAGTAAATGCTAGAGAAGAGTCAAAAGACAGTACACTGACTCACCAATTAATTCTAACATTAGATAACATTAGCCTCCATAAGCCACTGGTCATAAAGTAAGACTTCAGAAGAAAATCCCCTGAGTGTATTGAAGTGATGAAGTATGTGTTTTATTTCTTATGATTTCAACTTTTCATTTGTATGAGGAAAATTGTGTTATTACTAAGTTTCAAAGTTTTGCTTTAAAGCTACTATAATCAATACATTTAAATTAACAGTGGATCACATCACAGTACTTGTACTATACTCACAGAGAATTATCGCCAACTCTGCAGTTCCACTCAGCTCTGCAAAGTGTCTATCAGCAGCAGCAGGCAGCTGTTTTCATCAAACAAGCTCTGGTGCTGAGCAGGTAGTGAACAGTGGGTTTATCAGACAGCAGACAGACAAAGTTAGTGACTGGCTGGTGAAAATTTAGAGACCAAACAAGAGCTGAAAGGAGAGTGAATACTGGACTTACATTCTTCAGGTGGCCAGAAAAAGCACTTTATTTGTGTGCTAACAATTTCGCTGCATCACACATCAGCTTGTTTCTGCGGACCCCAAGTGGCCAAAGAATTAGTTAGTGGAGCTTTAAAGGAACAACATGACATTTTGGGAACTTCTCTTGTTTGCCATTTTACTCACATGAGACAGTTAATATTAGTTTCATCTCTACTTTTTTTTTTGTTAATACAAACATAAGCCCTGGAAAAGTTTAGCTTAGCTTAGCACAAAGCCTGAATGCAGGGGGAAACTACTAGCCTACTGTATCTATCTCTGTATAACAGCAACTCCACTTTTATTATAAACTTTTACTACATATTTTTAAGTGACACATTTATCCTCACCTGCCCTCCATTATCCATGTTAGTCTTTTCCTTTCTAGTTCCCCCTTATTTCATTCTGCATCATTCTGTTCTATTCTAGTCTGTTAGTGGCCTCTCTAGTAGCCAGAGGGCAGGTACTCAGTCTCCTCTTCCTCCTCCTTTATGACTCCTCCGTCTCTGCAAGGACAGCAGTAGCAGGGAGGAGGTCATTACCACTTCAACATTCCTCCCTACTGGCAGTGGATTGACGACAGCACGTGAGGAGCGAGAGGGAAATGTGCCGTGGTCGTCTCACTACAATCGTCAGTGGCGGATATCCACTCCGGCTGTGAGTCAGAGGATGAGGTGATGCCTTCTGACATGACACAGAAAGGCAGAGGGCTGCATCTGTGTCTCAGACCCTGCTGAAAGAAAAAAGAAAAAAAACACCCTACAAAACATGCTTTTCGTCTTGGCCGGCACACATGACGAGGGCAAGGGGAGGAGGGTGAGCGGATCTGTCGCTTTGGCAAAACAGTCATTAACATGACAAATGGTGCTCTGCGTGAGCTTTTGACAATGTGTGCCACCGCCATGGTCCTGACTAATCAGCAATGTCCACTAGCTTGTATTACATCAGCCCTTCTCCTCCGCCTTCATGTGACAGCATTTTTCACATTGATTCAGGTTATTGGGTTAGAGAAATAGTTCAACATTTTGGGAAATACACCTATTTGTGTTGTTTCTCAGTGAGATGAGAAGAGCAATCTCATGTCTGTGTTAAGTACAGAGCTGGAGTCAAAACATTGCTAGCTTAGCTTAGCATAAAGACTAGAGGCATGGGGAAACAGCATGGCTGGCTCTGTCCAAAGTTAAAAAATACCTACCAACACCTCTAAAGCTCCCTAATTAACATAAAAGCTGACTCCAAATAGTCCCTTCAAAATTTTTTAGATACGCCCGATGTATGGATGTTTTTTCCTTTTTCTTTAAATAGTCTGTAATGGGGTATGTTAATATTACACACAGACACAGCTTGGTCACAGCAAACACTAAAAATGTCACGTCTTAGTAATGGTCATTAATGGAGCGACGCCTGCGAGCTACTTCAGGCAGTCAACTCGAGCTGCATTGCTACACATGTGACATACCTCACTCCCCTCAACCATCTACCGAACACACCCTCTCAATTTGGCGGTCTGTTTAAACTGCAAAAAATTTCCCATCTCTCCCTCTGCCTGTCAAAGCCACTGCTGCCCTGCATCAATATTGCCGCTTGTTCTTTCAGCCCCACCACCACCCCAGCATCCACCTGCAGGCTCCGGCTAGGGGGGTTTAAGATATTTGCTCATCACTCCCCAATATCTCACGTAAACACATTGGCTGGGTGTGATGAGGTCGGAGCCTAGACGCCAAACTCTAACTACGTTCTGCTGCATAATAATCATTTCAACGTGAGTTGTCTGACTGAATTGTGTTTACCACAATAATGACCATTTATGTTTATGTTCTGTGGCTGAAGCACAAGAAGAATAATAAAGCATTCTGTCCAAAGACACACCTCAGGTATTCTGTTTAATGAGTAAAGGTTTCGGCAAACACAAAAATGAGCTCTTGTTACATTAAACAGAAAAAAGTCTTTACTTATGTGAACAGATTTAAGCTTTAACATTGATGGAAAACACACAGCCATGAGATTGATATCAATTTTCTTATCTCTGAAAGAATGCAAATTTCCCAAACTTTTAAACTATTCCTTTCAAATGGTTCCTCTGTGAAGCCACTGACCCTCATTTTGTTTTAGGAGAGTGTGGCTCTTTCTCTCTGTAGAGCTATCTATTACTTCACTCCATTTGCTTTTAAAACTTGTTGGAAAGTTTTCCCTTATATAACCCTAGCCTCCATGTTTTCTAACCAAAACTGCCTTTTAAAGGTCAGCATTGTCATAGCCCTTTGCTCAGCCTTCATTGTGATTCCAAACAGTAACCAAAGTATATTGATATTCATGCTGAAGTCACGAATTCTCTCCCAACTCTGCTGTCTGAAATAACTGGAAGGGATAGAAAAAAATGTTGGTTCACAACTAAATGTAGCTTGGAGGAGTCATTGTTGGATGAGGGAAACGTTACAATATCAAGCATTTATTAGCTTTGGGAGCTGCTCTCCATACAGACTGTCATCTACAGAATGCAACAGATGCACTGGAGGGATTTGAGAGGCTTGCCAATGCCCAGATGGGTTTTCCCTGGGAGGAGATGAACATCCCTGCCAGCCTCAACCTGCACATGGACACGGCTGTGACACGGATAATAACAGCTGATAAAATGGCCGAAAGTAGGATGGTGTTTAAAATTGGGTTTTTTTAGTCGGCGGCTGAGTAAATCTCCATGATCCGAGGCTGTCTTGTTTTCAATCTCCCTGGCCGGCCCTCGAATGACAGATGAAGGCTGGAGCACCAACAACAACCTTCGACCCCCTCCCCGATCCTGTTTTCTCTTGAGAATGTGTTAGATGAGTGTGATACATTTTCCTTTGACTAAATGCAGTTGTAAGCAAAGGATAGTCAAAATAATTGCATGCTGAATTGAATGAATGAATTTTCAGCAATTACAGTTGGTGAAATGGCGGGCTCATTTTGCCTGAATTGAAAAGCAGCGCAGCAGGCCTGGAGGATAATGAAAGGGAACAGCAAATAGCTCATCCAAATGGACACTTTGACAAAACAAAACACAAAAAATATCCCCAAGACATCTAAATCAGAGAGGGCTAAGTGGAGCAGAATGGCAGCAAAGATAGTCGCATTAGCTTTTAATCTCTGATAGCAGTGTGTCAGATGGTTGATTTGTTATTCTGGAGCTTACAGAGCTGGTGTCTTCATTGGCTTAGCATTTACAGTCAGTCATCAAACATCAGCACAGTCCATTTCCCTCAATGCCTACTGGGAGTGCATGAGTCACTTCCTGTGACCCTCACCATATTTCAGTTCAATCATTGCCTTCAAATGGAAAATATAAAATTTCATGCAGATGCCCATATGTAATTTCCTCAAAATAGCATGTGTTTGTTAACATAATGGGCCACCTATTTTGTATGTGCTGTAGCAAGCACACTGTGGGTAAGTGCCTGCCATTGCTGTAAGTACATGAATTTGTAGCATGGTTGGCTTCTGTATAAAACAGGCCTCTACTGTGAGATTGGTAAAGTACATTAACTACCGATCTGTATAACACCTCACATAAATGATGACACAATTTACAACAATTTTGTATAGGCCTGTAAAAAAAACCAACCACTAAAAATTTTAAAGAAATTAAGAAATACATACAAATACATGCAGTTTATGTACATCTGATTTAATCAAGGACATTTCTGCAAAACCCCAGATTAATAGCAAGAATAGCATTGATATTGAATGTTAATTATTTAATCATATATTCATGCTTCCATACATGACCAGTACAGCAGTATGGCTAGGTATAATGTTTATCATGTTCACCATCTTAGTTTAACATGTTTGCATGCTAATATTTGCTAATAAGCAGTAAAAACAAAGTAGTTCAAGTTTGTTTTAGAGCACAGTCTCATACAGAGGCATTTCAGAGGGCTTTACAGAGTGATAAAACAATAAAACAAATTAACACAGACATACAGACAGAGAACACATACCCCCCCCAAAAAAAAAAAATTGAAGGAGATGGCAGTCCCTGTGAGCTGAAACCCTGTGGGAACATGAATGTCTGAACCAAATTCCATGGCAATCCATTCAAAAGTAACTCAGAATCACAAATGTCAACCTTATGTTGGCACTAAAAGAAAAATCAGGTGATTACCAAGGTCATTAGGATTCATCATCTGGAGACAAATGTCTGTACCAAATTTTGTGCCAATCATCTAGTAGTGGTTAGATATTTAATTGGAAAATTGAAAACAATCACCTGCTGGTGACGCTACAGTGGAAATGAAGGGTTAACCAATTTAATCAATTTTTATGAGTAGTTGCTGAGATATTTCAGTCTGGACTAAAGTGGTGGACCCACAGACTTGCCAACATTGCCATCACTAGAGCTACACTGGTAGAGTGTTACTAAAAATAAATCAAAATAAATTACTAAACAAAATAGCTAAATGTGAGGAAATTCAAGTCAAAACTTTAGGGCCTCTGCAAAACCATCAGAATAGAAGGGTAGCTGAAAAAAAGCTGTCAGCAAATACAAACTAAAAACATCATGTACAGCCTTTTCATATTTGTAATTATCATGATTCTGCTGTATGACTCAGTTGATATAGTAGCTACTGTATAGTGGAGTCTTTTAAAAGAGCTAAACAGTTTAAGATGTCACTGAGCCCAGGCCCTGGAATCCGAATGACAACTGAAGTAAAAGCCTTAATATGAATCAGTAAACAGCTTTGAAGAGAGATGACTTCCAGATGACTCAAAGTTGTATGTGAATACACACCTGTCATTGTGAGGTATAAAATCACACTTGCTCTCTCTTATGGCTGAAGGGCAGGATGTCTGCACAAATACTCAGTATACCTTCATTCAACTCCTGCAGACAGTAAGTACATCAAAGACAGCACTTCCTTACACTTGCAGAAAGGCACTGTCCCTATCCACCGCAACCTTCGCTCCCTGTCTCCCTCCTCTCTTGCGTCATCTGTCCTATCAGCTCTCCTCTCACCTGACTCTTTTTCACTTATGACTCCTGACTCTGCCAGTGCGGGGGCTGGGGGGCCTCAGCTACCGCTCAACAAAATCACGACTGTTTGTTGTCCTGGCTCCACAAAAGTGGAACGAGCTCCCCGTTGTTATCAGGATAGCAGAAACTCTACACTCTCATCCTACGTCGCAGAATAAAAACTCATCTGCTCAGACTTCACCTTGGCCCATAAAAAAATGAAATAGAAAACTCTTTATCTTTTATTGTTTCTAAATGTAGCACTTTTTTTGATTTTTGCGATTTTTGGATCGTATCCACATGGTTGAATACACTTATTGTAAGTTGCTTTGGATAAAAGCGTCAGCCAAATAAATGTAATGTAATGTGATGTAGTGTAATCTTCCCAGGGCACAGTCAGTAGGACCACAAGAAGCCTCAGTGATGTTGGTGTAATGGTGTTGGAGAACTTGAGCCGCCTGCCAAGGTCCACAAACTGTCAGTCCGTCACTTTAGTGATTAGGCCTGTTGTCACTTTAGGCTGTGGATGGGGCTGCTCACATGCTTTCACAAAAGGAATGTGCTTCCTAGGTGGAGGCGCTTGCTGCTGTTGATGGCTGCTATGCTATGCTACTGCCTTCAGCACCTGGTCATGGTACCAGTGAAAGCAGCCTTCTCCCAAGAACTTTGGATAGCTGTCAGTCTCTCACTCTTGCTCCAGGTGTTCAATTCAATTCAGTTTTATTTATATAGCACCATATCATAACAAAGTTATCTCAGGGCACTTTTTCATATAGAGCAGGTCTAGACCGTACTCTTTATATTTTAAAGGTGTGGAGGGTTGAACGGACTGGGGCTGTATTTTAAAAGCACAGCATATGCAGATAGCAAATGGTGGCAGTGTCGCTTACCACAAATGTTTGTCACTCGCAAATTACAGATATGTTTTTTCTACAGAGCTCTCACATGGTCATGTATTGGTCACAAGTATAGGGTTTGTTTTGATTAGCAAAAGGAGTGGAAATGATCTCATGTCACAAATTGCAGCTTGTATGTAGTAGATTTGGTGAAACAAGTCCTAAAGTGCAAAATGTACTCTTGTGTGTGGTGAAAAAAAGGCAGGACAGGGACAGGAAATAATGTGGACAGGGTAATATGCATCAACTGCAGCATGGCTAGGGAGCCGATAACAGCTTTCTACAATAGAGACAGAGCACAATTAAGTCCCATCCACACTGAAGGGTAAAACAATTGATTGGTCTTCATTGACTTTCTATTGCATTAAGGTGCCCCCTTGTCATTTCGGTCTGCTAGCAAACAACAGAAAAATGGCTAAAAGCTGCCGTGTGGTGGGATGCACTACCAACAGGGTAAAGAACCCAGAACTAAGTTTTTATAAGCTGCAGAACCGGAAAACTGCAGTAAGTAAACTAAAGTATGCAACTTGTGTAGTGGAATGTGGCTAAATCAGAAAGGTATACAGTATTTGTTTGCAAGTGCCTTAGGTAACTACAGTAACTTAGCTTGAGAAGGGTCACTGACATAGACCAACAATATTCAGTTTGTCAGTATACCTTTTCCAATGTGGCGCCGATTGTTTTCTCCTCTGGTGGGTGTGGTTTTCAGAGTATGATGTCTCTATACTTAAATTAAATGACCATTCAGTCCCATCTGTTCTCTCAAATTGACTGGGCATTGGAGAGCCTTGGTGGTTTGCAGGTCAAAGTTCAATGAGATTGAACTGAGATTCAGATCAGATCAATTCAGGAGATGTGTAATTTGGGGCATGTTGCCTGATTGACAGGACTTCCATCATAATCAGCTGTGGGGGTTGCAATTTTCTTGTGTCACCTCAGTTTCCCGTCTTTATATTTATAAGAATGTTAAGAATTGAAAGTAAATAAGGATGTAAGTAAATAAGGATTGTAAGTAAATAAGGATGAGGAAAAATGAAAGTAAATTGCAACACTATTGACAAATTAAGTCCTGGGATGAACAAAATGGTTGAACAGTTTTAGTTTACTGCTGAAGAAATTCTATTCATAGACAACTGGAGGCAGTACCTCTACATTACTGCAACACTAAATATAATGATCTTTTATCAGCCTGTTTCTAATTATTTTATCTGATGAGGGATATGTTCTGATGATCAATATTTTAGAAATATTGATCTACTGTTTGTGTTTTCTCAGACTACCATTATAAATTATATGATGCACAAGTCGAACAAGTTCATGAGGGCAGCTATGGCATTTAAAAATATTGTCAGTTTTGTTTCCAGGAGTGAGACACAGAGTTAACCTGTCTGAGGATTACACCTGAAACTCTTACTCACAGAAATGATTAGTTACATCTGAAGCAAGAGCCTTCTGGTGATAGTAAGAAACCACTCGGTTTTGATGTTCACAGTTAGCCCAGTATCCTAGGAATGACATCCATATGGGGCAATTCTGCACCCCACAATTTATTTGTTTGTTTATTTACAACTATGATCTTTCCCTAACTTTAACCAAGTATTTCAGTTGCCTAATCCTAACTACGCCTTAAACATTTTCATTATCACAACCTTTAACAAATTTAAATATCGTCATTGCACATTACAGTTTTGCAGAATTGTCCAATATCAAAATTCCTCTCTTGACAAGTTTGTCACATACCATTGCTGAGTTTAAAAAACAACAGCAGTGGAGGAAACTTTGGGATTTGGACTAGCAGGTGAACATAGTGCAACATTTAGTGCAACTATATCAACTTAAAAGGTGATGATTTGTCAATGTTGTTCACAACTTGTTTCTGCTGCCAAAAAGTGGACAAAGGATTTCTTTACGGTCGTCAGTTCTATGCAGATCCCTACCTCTCTGTGTAAATTAGACAATCATTTATTTTAATTTTTTAATCCATAATCTTAAAGAGACTGCAGTTCCACAGTACAGTTTAGACACATTGCATTACAGGCCACAGATACCAGCCACCAAGACTTTATTGAAAAAGCTGTGGTGAATGTAGCCAGATGTAACGTGTTCAGTGACCCAGGTGCACATCCACGGATACCTCATGATCCAAAAGAAGAGATCACTTTCCAACTCCATCCATCTGGAAGCCCACACAAACAACTAGATTCTTGCCAGAACTGAATTGAGGGTTAAGAGGTAAAGTTTTTGTTCCTGGGAGACTGCAGGAAAAGCAGCGCTGCCTTGGCTCAGGCCTGCACAAATCCACTCTTACATAATGATGGAGTATTCCAGCGTCAACCGCAGAGCAGCAGACCACCGGAATGCATCAGGCTTCACCAGGCCAGCTTCACCAAAGAGCGGTGGGCTCATTTGCATGATATCTGTAAGGCAGAGCATTCCCCAGATGCAAAGCTGATGAAAGAGTGATGTCCCTCAAGAACTTGAGGGCAGAGACAGAGAAGAGTGAGATGGCCGACCACCAAGCGGGCCAACGCTGCTTTGATGTTCTGAAGACACAAGTATGGAAGCAGTGGCTGCTGCTTCTCTCCATAATTAACCCATCTGAATCCTAATGAATGTGCATGAATATGAGCTCCTCCACTCATAATCCAGGTTCTCAAGTATGTAATAGCCACATTTTTTTTTATTCTACATGCACCATGACCTTTATACATCAGCACACATTGTTATTGGTTCTACATATATTTGCAGTCAAAAAGTGGGATTTTTGACTTTTTTCACCATAAGCAACCATCTGCCAGCTCATTCAATTTATCTGCAACCCAACTACTGCTGACTGCGCAATCTGCGACTGCTTCTATGAATTCTGGATGACTTATAACAGCTGATTTCTATTTGTCTTAATATGGGGTGAAAGTTTCTGTAAAAATGCAAAAAACTGCTGCTACAATAAATACTAAAGACTGGGACCAGAATTAGAGGCAGTGGTTAGCACTGTCGCCTCACAGCAAGAGGGTTCTGGGTTCGCACCCGCCGGCCGGCTGGGGCCCTTCTGTGTGGAGTTTGCATGTTCTCCCCGTGTCCGCATGGGTTCTCTCCCGGCACTCCGGCATCCTCCCACCATCCAAAGACATGCAAGTTAGGTTAACTGGTGATTCTAAATTGTCCGTAGGTGTGACTGTGAGTGTGAATGTTTGTCTGTCTCTATGTGTCAGCCCTGTGATTGACTGGCGACCAGTCCTGGGTGTACCCCGCCTCTCGCCCAATGTCAGCTGGGATTTGCTCCAGCCCCCCGCTATAGAAAATGGATGGATGGGACCATAATTAATCAATAGAATGATGAAGTGACTTTAAATATACAATTATTTACCTACTCAAAAAATTGGATTTATCGTTAAGACAAAAAATTACTGATGTAGCATCAGAATAACCACATTTTCAACAATAACTACAGTGGTGAAAAGAACATTTACTCAAGTACTTAGGTTCCCTGTGGAGGTTTTGACCTAGTAGCGCTTTGGAGCTGTTTATATAAGTGGGTCCCCATTTTGTTTTTCTCGTGCATGCACATGAGGACGCACATGTACGTGGGTGATGCGATACACATTCCTGATTCCTGATACACATTCCTGTCAATGGTGGGGAAGGGGATGCACCAAGATATGTGGCAATGTGCCAGCATAGGCAGGGAAGAAGAAGACTGCTTGTTAATTAATATGGATGTAAACATAGCAGGTTTCAAACTTTTGAGAAAAAAATGTTTAATGTGGAAGGAAATGTATTTATCATGTTTGGTTGAGCTCAGTGAGTTTTGGTGAGCAACACTGAATAGAACAACTTTTATTTCTTTACAAGAAAACTTATTTCACAGCCACAGTTATGAGTTATTTATCAGAATAAGATTTTATATCAAAAACATATGATCACTTCACAAAATACGATGGACTGTTAAACATATTGTTGAGTAGTTTAATGTATGTCATTGTGACCCACATGATCGTTACAGAAATTATTAATATGAGTATTTCCTTCCACCTTTATGGTTAATGTTTGGTTAAGTTTAGGCAACTAAACTACATTGTTAAGGTTAGTGATAGATGGAGGTCATAGTTAAAAGAAACTAACACTGACTATTGGCAGGAAACAGTATGTGAACTACAGTCCCCAGTGTCAATAATAATAATTTAATTTTTACTTCAAGCCATCTACCCTAACCTCCTTTCCTTAAGGTGTTACGGTGCAATACCAACATCACGCTCCTTTTGCTTTTGCTACTGAGTCATTATTCCCTAGACCACAAGAGCTGGTTATTCTGGTGAGGTCAGTCTGCAATGACATTTGGCAAATGTCTGCATGTAGGGTACTACTACATTGTCTCCTTTACAGCTTTTTAGCTGGGCTGATTGATATGCATTTTCCTTGAGTTCCACTGGCCACCATTGCAATTATCATGGCTGAATGCAGTGAACTGCAGCAGTGTGACAGGTGATCTCCTCTGGGCACCAAGATATAACAGGACATCACTTATTTAGTAGTGGATCTCAGTCATACGGGATGAATTTAGTCACAGTATCAGTTGCGATCTTTTTGAGGCTAATTATTCTATTAATTCTCTAATTCTCTATCTCTATCTACTGTCTTCGATACATAGATTGAGTGAAAGTGATTTATTGGTGGTTAGTTGTACAAATGTGTTTATTATTAAGGCGGGATCTACAGTTTAAAAAAACATTGCTCCATTCGGCCTCAATGTAGAATTTGACCTCAAACCATTTCTAGAATATTTTTGATTCTTTGTTTGGTCAGACCAAATTGATACCTTGGCTAGGCTATTTTGACAGAGATAAAGCAATGTACTTTTGGTCTAGGCTCTCTATTTATGCAGTATATATGCACACAGTCATTACATTACATTAATTTGGCAGACAGTTTTGTCCAATATGTTTTTTTACCCTCGCACATACATTGGAAGCAATTTGGGCTTGAGTGTCTTGCTCAAGGACACAACACGTGGACGGGGGAGCCAGGAATTGAAGCACTAACACTAAGATTAGTAGCCAAAGCCGCTCTACCAGCTGAGCTGTTGCCACCCAGTCAGTTGATTCATAGGATTTATAACAAAAGGATGTTTGGTATCTTAAAAATAATACCTGAATTCATACCATATGACTGAAACTCACTGCCTGAGATAAGTGATGTCCTGTTCGCTCTTAGCACCCAGGGGAGGTCACCTGTAACACCGCTGCACTTCACTGCATTCATGTGCAATAATTACAAAAGCAGCCAGTGGAACTCAGTAAGAATTAATTTGAGTCATCCCAGTCATAAAGGGCAAGATGTAATATTGGAGAAAAGCTACATATTCTTTCCCATAACAGTAACTATGACAACTTCAATGCATTAAAAAGAGCAGGGCTTGCCACTCTGGCAATTAAGATTCACGATTCAGTAAATCACTCTGAGCAGGTTTCTTGAGGCCAAGCAAAGACTAGAAGTAATGCTGGTGCACTGTAGCAATAATTTCGACATGTTTTACATATTCCAATAACAGAGCATTGATTTCACACTTTGTTTTTCAGCGGAGGCATTCAGGGGTGAGGCTGTATCAAGCCATTTACGTCCCTGTCAGCTTCCCTGTAGGAGCTGCTGCCTGGAAGAGCCATGGCACTCTTGACAAAGAGGATTAGCAGCTGCTTTGACATGCTTGTACAGTATGTTTGCTTAGTATTGATTCCTTATGTCATTTTTCTCTGCTTTGCGACCCACTTCTGTCGACTTGGCACGATGGTTGAGGTGATGATGAAAAAAATGGCAAGTCAGGGCACAGACAACAGCACTCTCTGTCATCAATGGCCTCAGGAGTCAATCTGATGTGTAATCACAGAAATTGATTGTTTATTATATAGAATTTCTTCCCTCATCCTCCACATAAACCTGTTGGAGCTTGAACACTACATGGCTGCAATTTGATTTGGGTGCTCCAGAACTGTTCAGGCAGCGTTAAAACAGCTCTGTGGCACGAAATAACCAATAAATGCAGGCTAATGCTTGGATGAACAGAATGTCTTCTGGCACTCTGTTCCCCCTTGTTTTGTGGTGGAGGTCAGTTTTCTCATCTCCCTTGATTGATTTTCTGAAGTTAGAATGAACATCAAAACAACTGAAGCATTTTATGGTGGAGTTTGACAGTAGATACCGGCACTAGAATAACACCAGCTGTGCTGATTTTATCTGAAAATTCAGCTGACATGGCTATTTTCTGTTTCCTTCTGATCTTTGCTGATCTTCCTCTGCCCACCAGACAGTCTTTATTTTCTTATTCTACAGAAAGCTTCCCTTCGACTTATGTCTCCCCCGTCTCTGTCTCTCTGACTGTTCCGAGAACTGTTTGTTCTCCTTTTTATGGTCATTTCCATCATTTGGCCAGTCAGTCTGCCAGACAGTTTTCTACAGCAGTCTGACCAAGAATGGTAAGGTCGCAATATGAAGGCATTCCTCTACGGAAGATCATTGCTGCCAGAAAAATATATTAATATTGAAGGAATTTAAGCATTTTGGTACGAAAAAATGCACCGTAGGAACAATGAAAATGTAAAGTGCTCAGTACTATATCATACTTATGCAACCATGTATCCTACTGATTTGCAACAACATATATGTTTTAGGAAAATCATAATGTCACCTGGCTGGCCTACTGTTTCCAAGGTCACAAGGTCACTTGCTTGGTTAAGGTCGGGAAAGATGGTGGTTTTGGAAAAATATTAAAGGTCAATACTGAGTTGAAGCATGTGACAAGACATGTATACTTACAATTATTATTATTACTTATTCTTATTATTATTATCAACACACAATGAACTGTTAAACAACAGCTCTTTCCTCCTCTAAAATATATGAAACAAATGAAAACAAAGCTATATTTTAAACAATGCATAAGAAACTCATCCTAGCCTGTAATCTGACTGAATTGCCATTTTATTTTACTTCACTGATTTAAGTTGGTGTACCTTATGAAACCATAAATTCAATAAGAAGAAAAGCTACCAAGGCACACATTACAATGATAAAATTTTGAATCTGCATAATTTAATGGCAAACATTACAAATTGTTCTGTTCTGTTTTAAACAAACCACTCTGCGTTTGAAATAAGAGTGTATGTTTTATAATCAGTCTGGACGTTCACATACTGTAGACACACAACAGGCGTGCACACATAACGTGCTGACAACTCTAACGCTATGGTGAAGTGAGCCATTAGATTGAACACTTTTTAAAGCTTTAACAGCTTAATTCTGAGTAAACGTAGCTGTCTCATGTTATGTTTACTTAACGTGTTTTATTTGACTGTAAGGACATAAAAGATGTCCACTCAAACTCTCCCAGGCAGTGCTCCAGTTACAGAGGCTGAGCAAAAAGAAGGGGAGGGGCTCTTTTTTCCTTTAAAAGTACAAAAAATGCCACATGTGATGAAGAGTAAAGATTTGGGGCTTTAATGAAAACATTCATGGTTTCGTTAGCCGCCTATGCCCTAAACCTACCAACACATGGGTCTAAGGATATAAACCCAAGTCTCTGCTGTCAAAGTGCTGGCTGGCATACAAAGCACTTTGTGAGAATTTAAGTCATAATTATAAAACCCATATTCAGAATAGTCAGATGTTTTTATACAGCTGTGACTTATTGGTGTTTAATTAGATCAGAAAAATACTATATGATTCCTAATTTTCCATTTATTTAGAAACTTTGATATTTGATATTATGCTATTGTCTTGCTTCTGTGAATTACTCATAATCCTTGCAAGCACTATATTGGACCCTGACTGGCCAGCCAATACCATGTCCGTTAGTGCCTGTGACACTGGATACTGTTTGTGGATTTAAAGAGAGAGCACTAATATGGTGTTTTGTTCTGTTTTTCTGTTTGTTTGGGTTTTTGTTTTGTTTTTTAAATTTTGTTTTAAAAAGCGTTTGGGATGACAAAACGTACCTACTTTTTTCGTGCATTTTAAGAGGCATTGTGTGACTTTTTTGCAAAATGGCCCAGTTTGAATACACAAAGTTAAGCCATCACTTCTCTAATGTCACTACCAATAACAATCATAAAAAAAACAATTCAAAAAGATTTGGCAGTTATTTAAGGTAATTACATCACAATGAAAATGTATTGAAAATCCAGTATATTTTCTGTTCCTGCTGTAATATAGTTTTAATGATTCTAACAAAGAAGCAGTTTCATCACAGAGGGACTGAAATCAGTTTTTTTTTTCCTTTTGTGGATATAGAATCACCTAATTTATAAAACAATCACATTTCTTACCACAATAGATTAACTGTGAAGTCTTTCTGTGTCACCTAAACCAATATTTCATGCAGATAGGATACTAAATATATAATATATACTAAATAATATTAAAACAGCCAAGGTAGACAATTTCAAAATTAAAGCTGAATTCATAACCATTGAGACAACATTTCCTTTGATTTATTATTTATACACATCCCTGGCGGTGTTGTGTTGTTAGCAGAGATGCGGGCATTGTCAGCTGGCTGGTTCACGTGCATCTGGCAGCTCTGTGGAGGTTGACCTGTTAGACCCTGATGGATTTGATAGCCCAGCTTTTGGAGGACAGATGGTATGTGGTGAGGTGACGGTAGTGGGTTGTAGTGTGTGTGTGTGTGTGTGTGTGTGTGTAAGGGCAGCTGATGAACAAGGGGATTTAATGCCTTGTGACCCAGATCTAGCCTGAGCAGTGATGTGGGTCCAGTGTTCAGTGCTGTAGTAGGGTTTCTCTGTGAATGTGCATGTCTGTGTAGCTCCACATGCTGCAGTACAGTATGTATACACTGTATTATCGGCTTTTGCACAAATCTGCAAACACTCCTGAGTTTTTGACAATATAGAAAAAGACAGCAAAGAATAGCAGTGACTGTAGGGACGTGATGACAGTGTGTGTTGGAGTTACTCCCCCTCCATCACTGTCACCCAGCTGTCCCCCACCTGGATGAGCTGTCACTCCGATGGAGATCCCCCCTTTCCTCTCGTCTCCCCCCTCCAGCCCCCCATTACTTTCCTCCGTCCTGCTTGTCCTCCTCACCACAGTCGGTGGATTTGCCGCACACAGGCTTGATACCCGTGACAGCTCTGTCACACATCATACACCTCTGCAATATGTACGCCATCGCAGAGGAGTCCGAGGAGGGGCTGAGCACAGCTGGGGTCAGAACAGAAATCTTGTTAAGTCTTGCTGCCAGGTCCACAAATTTCTGCCAATTTCCTTCTTTGCTGTCTGCCGTTTCCCCAAATGATAAGTGTAACGTGTTGAGATGAAAGCAAATCTACATCTCATTGTCTCCACATATGAAGAATACTGTTGTGCAAGAAATATTCTGATCCTTAGAAGTTAAAGTATCAATATCACCATGGACAAATACTGTATTAGAAGTAAAAGCCTTGCAGTCAAATCTTTACTCACTCTTTCATTACAGAATGAAAAGTTTAAATGGTCAATATAAATGGTGTTGGAGTTTGGTAATAATCAAAATGAACGAAGGAAAGAAAGAAAAGAGAGGGAAGGAGAGCATGAAATAAAATGAGGAGGGACAGGGAGGAGAAAAATGAGGATAGGATACCTCTTCCTTTTTTTTTCCAATCATATGAAGAAGGAAGGAAGGAAGAAAATAAAGAAGGAAAGATGAGAGTCAGGAAGGAAATCAGTGGACGAAAGTACGAAAAAAAGAAATAGGAAAAGAAGAATGGCTAAGAAGTAACTTTGGAACACACACAGGGGAGTTTTTCATCCTTTCAGAAGAAAGATTGAAAGAAAAGGAAAAAACAATAGAAAAGAAGGGAAGAACACCAGGAACGAAAGAACTAACAAAATGAGGAAGGGTAGTATGAAAGAAAAGGAGGAATAGAGATAAAAGGAGGTAGGAAAGCGGAATAGAAGGATGCAAGGAATTAAGGAAGAAAAAAAGAAAGAAATGGAAGAAAAGAAGAAA